>CAHIKZ030004203.1:150000-190000 GCA_903632075.3 Acanthosepion pharaonis
GCTGTCAGAAAAGTGAAGTCTAAAATTCCCTTAAAGCTTTCTACACTATTTAAATAACAAGTGAAAATTCTTTTGTAATTTTATAGGTATTTTAAAATAAGAGTTTACACCAAATCCACCAAAACAAAAAACATTGATTCCTAAACTGAACTTTTAAAGGTCTAGTTTGTCATGGTTGTAATGGGTAGACAAATTTCTTGAATTCTTTGAAAGGAATTCTCAAAATAGAAATAAAGTTTCAAATATTTAGGGCATTAATTTTGTAGTTATTTATGATCCTTTGTTCATAAAAAGGATTTCTTTTATTGCTTTTTTATAAAGTCATAAATATTAACAAATTAAAATGTAAATGCTATTTGAAGTATCTACTTAAACTTCATATATTATTAATTACCTAATTAATTAATGGCTGAAATACAATATATGGGAATGCAAAAATCAAAAGCAATTTTCTTTCATAAGAACCAATGCAATTTTAAACATTTTTTATGTGAATAGAAAATTAATTACAATAAAAATCAGATATCAACGCTATGACTGAATATTGCATGTTGAAGATTATGTTTTAAATTGTAGCGTTTTTTTGTAAGTTCCCACCAACAGCTAACATAAGAAAAAAAAAGATTAAGTTGCATTTCCTTTTTCTCACTGAAAAAGAAAATGAAACAAAATAAATTTAACTTATCAATTCACACTGGATATGAAAATTTTAGGTTGGTGGGAGAATAATGGAAAAGTTCCAAATTGCTATGCCCAACATTATTAATATTTTATTATTTCAAATTTTTAACAGCATTAGCCTTTTCACTGAGAAAAACAGTAAAAATCTGAGAACTTCCCTATGTGCAACTCAACTAATAAAAAGATATACAAGACTGACAATTTGCTCTGGAGAAGGTTTGGTAAGTTTTAATTCTCTAATAACAATTTGCTGTTAAAATCTGACTCCAAACTAACACTACCCATAGGATTTCTAATCATCACAGAAAAAAAAAAAAAGAAGAAAATATCATTCAAGTTTTTTTTTCTTTCTTTTTAGACCTCCATGCTTCAAAAATTATGAAGTGAGCGTTTGGTAAGAACGAATGAAAAGGACCTAAATTTGCTATTTACTCTTCAAAACTAATAGAATTTCTACATGTACAGATACTTTCTTCAAAATTAAAATTTTGACAATAATCATCACTTTAAAGTAAATAAATCCTTCTTTAGTGAATCAGAGTAATGAAGGTTACAAGTCAGTGGTTAGTGATCTAAATAAAAAGGTCCAATAAATATCAATTGAAAATAAAAGCATTCCCATGACCTTGTGAATGATGAATTATTTTCCACCTGACAACACCTCTCCTACAGATTAAACATTAGTAGCCTTTCATTATTGCTCATGGCAAATGTCCAGATAAGCTACATTTTCTAGTTTCACCAGTTCAGACCTTCATGGCTCAGACTTGCCTGCCACATAAGCAAGGTTGACTCATCCTTATTCCCTTCATATTCCATTGGTAAGGAGGAAGTTCCACTTAGATAGCTTCTTGTGAAACAAATTTCTGAAAGAATATTTCTACCACCATTACTATCTTACCCCCTTCAAGTCTAGGTTCAACCGTTATCTATCCTACATATTCTCATAATATGCACATCTTACACCCTCCTTTTACATCCTTTCTACTCCCATTTAACAACCCTGTACTCTGAGTGACTCTTGGGCTTTGTACTGGATGAATATCAGTATATAAAAAAATATATTTACAGAATCTTTATTAGCATAAGAGCTGAAAAGAGAAAATCCTTTTTCTAGGTTCTCTTTCTCTGGAAGGTGTCACTAACTGACATGGCATCTCAACTTTAGTCACTTTGCCACAACTGTGACATGGCTACCCTCTGTCTTTTCTATAAATATTTCCAATTTTTTTGAGAAGTTCTCTTCCTTGATACCTCAACTACATGAATTTAAGCATACTACCAAATTAGCAACTAGGTTTCATTGTTTTACTGTTGAATTAGCTAGATGCTATGTTTGATTCTAATACTTTTTTTCTTGCACTTCTCACTTCTAGAAACCTCTTCTGATTTCTTGCTTGCCAGCCACCTAGAAACTTCAAAAATTTAAATGCAGTATCAATCACCATCTTCTGATTTCCTAAATTCTGCTCTTTTACTGTTCTTTCTTCCTCACTAAAATCTTCTCATTCTCTTTCACTCCCAGTAACCTCTTCCATCTTAATGGCATTATCACTCTGTATTGGATGAAAGTTTTTTTTTAAAAAACAAGTGCCCAACCAACCAAAAAAGGAGAAACTAAGGCTGAAATTAAAAGAGAAATCTATCTATATCTTTACAATTTACAAAAGAAATGAAGAAATACAAGAACTGAAGTCAACAGTAACTTGGGTTAATGGGTAGAGAGAAAATATCTAACCATGTAAAACAAAAACAGAAGTTGAGAAAATATTGATTTTGAGGGAAAATCTAAATTGCTGACAATGATCTTTTACAGAAGAAAGACTGTCACTTTAAATTCTTTTTTAATTTAGATCATAAGTTTATGTTAAGAATATTTATATAAACGTTTACTAACATGAACACTTATTGCTGCAAAATATAATCTGAAAAGTAAATAAGAGCTTGGCTTAAATTTAAAACACTTAAGACAAAGTTTTTGCAATTTCTTCAATGATCAAACAAGGCACAAAAAAGATTTTGCAACATGGTAGTTTGATCTCAAACTGCCTATTAAAATGTTTTTTATTATCATAATGATATCTTTTTGCATGTTTAAATGGTTGTCAGCAGAAACAGCAGCTGCATTGTAGCATACATTTTGTTTGAGCATTTAAACAGTATTGGAGAAAAAAAACATCCAGTGAAATCAAGGCACAAATTTTCAAGTGATTTTTAATTACGTATATATTGAGGAAATACAAGTTTATTCAAGGAAGATAACTCTAGATCTCATTACTGCTAATTACAAAATCATTTGAACTGTCTTCATTTTTTGCCAGTTATAGAGTATATGATGTGATACAATGTATTATGTGATAATACTTTAATAATGAAGTATAATGATAATTAGAGATTAGTAAATTATTATAATATAAATTCTATAAATAGGAAGTGATTTGACATTGAGTGGAAGTTTCCAAAGGCAGTATTTAAGTGAGCTAAGTATAAAAATCAAGTTGAATATTTAAGTAATTATAAATTAAATTTTTAAGGTTGTAGTTAATTTAATTGATATATTAATATTCTTATTTAATTTATATCTATTAGAAAACAAAGCTTTAAAATATTATCTCAAACTAAAAATTTCAAAATAAAATCATTTAATTTCATTTAAAGAATCAAAACAAAAAAGCTTGTTGGTTTATTTTTGCAATTATCAAAAAAATGTACAAATGTTAAGAGAAACTGCATAAACAGGAAAGAGAAAAATATAATGGAGTGCGAAGGAAGACATGAATGAAAATAAAGAAAGAAGAAAAAAGAAATAAAAAAGGAAAAAATCAACAAAGACAAACAAGAAAAAGTTTTAAAAGAATTTGTAAAATAAATGGTGATAAAAAGAAAGAGGTTACACACTCTGATAAAAGAAAGAAAATACTGAAAAAAAAAGAAGCAAAAAAGAAAAACAAGTAGAATATTTTCCTTTTTTTTTTAAGAAACAAAGAAAAAAGTCAACTGAATAAGAAAGATGGCAGCAGGCATAGGAAAGCCTAAAAGAAACAGTTGAAATTTCTAGGCCACATGATGAAGAAAGAAGGATTGGAAAATTTGATACTCACAGGACAGATTGAAAGCAAGAGGGACAGAGGAAAACAACACTTAATCTACCTAATGAACTTGTGTAAATGGTTGGCAGAACAGGGATTAGGAGAGATAACAAAAAGACAAAATTTATTAAGAGCTACAAAAAAACAGGAAATTGTGGAGGCTCATGATCACCAATATCCTAAATGGACAAGGCACATAGAAGTTTACTGAAATACCCCCCCCAGCAACTATTATGACATGACAAGACATCCGGCAATAGAAATGGATTAGTATCTTCCCCAAGAGTGTTAGTCTTAAGTGAATACAAGCAGCCATAATTGAAATTTAAACTATCTTCACTGTTTACATTTCCCATGGAACCCTGTACCTCTGATGGCAGAGAATACAAAATTGTGTAATAGCCAAATATTACAACGAGGAATATTTATCTATAAATAATCGGATAAATGTCTGAAATAAGTAAAATGGATTAACAAAAGAACAGATCAATAAACCCCATTTTAACCTTTTTCTAAATCATAAACTGCCTGAAGTAACCAAGCAAGCAACATTAATGTTGTGTCAACACCTGAATAAGTGCAAAGTCATTTATTGTTTCTCAATTGGACAAAATGAAAGGAAACTTTTTTTTCAGTCACAATTTGCTGACAGGCAATTAAGCCTGGCACTAGTCAGAAATTCACCATAATAGATCCTTAAGTTCTTAGATCTCCTATAATAATTTGCCAATTATTGTTAGATCATTTTAACAAAAGCTGTGAATTTTTATACTTTCAAATTAGTTCAAATGACCCGTCTCCTGGTATTAATAGCTCAAAAACAAACTATAAGATGAATTAGTTGGCAACTAACACAGTATGATTGTTAGCAAGTTTGTGTTTACTTTACAGACCAACTTGTGTAGCAAGTTTGATCCTCAATGGACACCCCACTATTGTGGCCTTGCACCAAACTATGTTCAGTTTAGTAACTAAGTGAAACTGGTTAAGACAATGTTAAATATCAGATTGTTGATCTTACATATAAAGTGTAAATGATATTAACTTTCAAATAAGCCAAATTGTTTATCATAAGTAGGATTATCTTATTATATAAAAAGCTGATGTCACTTTTTTATCTGTTGAATTTCTCACACTAAAGCAAATATCTATAAAATTAAGTGAACCCAACCTGGATTCAAAACCCCAACAGAGGTCAGTGAACTACTGAAAGAATTAAGTAGTTTTGAAATACTAACTTAGGGTTTTTAGATTTTTAACATTTCAATAAGTCATTTATATTTCTTTTTAAAAATAATATTGATGCATTAAACTTCATTAAAACTGAAAACAAAATCTAACATTTTGTTTCATTTTTTAAAGATAGTAGTCATTTTAAAGTTTAAAACCTATCACTATTCTGAAATGATAACATCATCATTTTTTAAAAATTGCTTCATTTCTTCAAAGAATATTGCTTAAAAAAAAATAATAAATAAATAAAACCCACTACTTTATTTTTTCAACTAAATGTGAAAATTTCTTTAAATTTTATTACATTTAAATAAGACAGCCAATCAGTTGATATATATATATATATATATATATATATATATATATATATATATATATATATATATATATATGAAATGGACTAAGTCCAACAATTATTTTATGTTTATATGTTATTTTTATAGATACAAATATTTAAGAAAATGTTCTGTTTATAATAAACTGTATTAACAACATTTACCGGCCTGAAATTTCTCAGACATTCAGGCCAGTAAATGTTGTTAATACTGTTTATTATAAACAAAGCATTTACTTAAATATTTGTATCTATAAAAAATAATGTATAAACAGAAAATATAATATATATAAAATTGCTGAATTTTTATAATTGAAGGTGATTTAGATGAAAGATTAAAATTGATGAAAGAAAGAGACAGAGATTAAAAGAAAAGACAAAATAAATTTCATCATTTTTGATAGATACAGTGATAATTATAAAATAAAATTAAATTTAGCAAAGATTCTAAAGTCATACAGAACTTATTTGAAATTAAGGTTTCCTATTCTTTGTTTTATCTACTTGAAAAGAGTTTGACAAAATATTTATGAATTTCTATAAATGGCCAACATAATTAATTCAAGTTGCATTTTGCAGAAATATCTTAATACAAACTTATGAAAATAATAAAAAAGGCTATTATTTTTAAAGTAGTATTTTTTTTCCTGAAAAATTTAGTATTTACTAACAATAATATGACAAGAAACAGGAAAAATTATTCTAAGATTTACCAAATCACTCATAATAGTAATAAGTCAATTTAAACATTTATAACATCAATAAATGAATGCAATAACCATCAGATCAATTAGGAACTCATTGCCTAGTACAAAATGGAAAAATTTACTTAGTTATTATTCCAATCCACTCATGTTTGTTTAATTAGGTAGGGAGTGTTAAAGTTTATCAGAATTATATTCTTTTTGTTGTTGTTGTTGTTGTTGCTAATAATAATAATGATGATGACGATGACATCCAAAATAATAGTTAATAAAAACAAAGTTGAAAATTATTTTTATCATAACCAACCCCAAAGTTAAATGCATTTAAACAAGAATGAAAATGCTAAGATCCAATTGCTTAGTTTTTCCTCAGCTCTGAGAGTTAAGTTTTCCAACATTAACAACAGAGAGAGAATGGACTTAGTTTTTGTTGTAATGCTATTAGATTTCTACTAGTAAAATTGATTAATATGCTTCTTTTGAGCAGATATGGAAAGTCCCTCTTAATGATCTAATTGCTATCCATCATTTCCACCTATTCTTACAGTGAAAATGCCTTGTTTCCCATTGAAAACTATTAATTTAGATTTATCTTTGTTCCATTTAATAAATAAGACTAAACAGTCAGGAGTGGATGCTATATTATTTTATATGGCAAAACCCCTTTTAAATTTTGAATTTGAATCCAAATGAAAGGATAATAAAGGAAAAGAAAAAGAGTATTTTCCTATTAACACATCATTACCACAACAATAGAAATTATGATAGAAATAAAATAAAATCAATATTCATTTATTTTATTGACTTCTAAATTAAAACACTTCCTCATTAATATTAAGAAATATATTTTTTTAAATCTCTCGAGGGGAAATGAAAATCTAAGTCATCAACAAAGGACATTCATAACAGAGAGGAAAGAGCAAATTTACTTACAATTTCCTTATCTAATAACAAAAGGAATGTGTAGTCTTTTCTATTTATAAAAAATGTACCAAATCATTTATTTTTATTAAAATGCTTTGACATCACTCATTATGGTATCTTATGGTGTTAAAACTTCTTGACTGAACTAAGATTCAAACCTTGATTGTCTACTTACTTCTTCAGAAGAAAAGAAATTATAGCACTGATTTTAGAATAGAAAGATAAAGATTTTGTGCAGAAATTATAATTTTACTTGCTTCCATTTCCCTATGCTTTTTAAACAATCAAAAAGGTTGATCAAACAAAAGGGAAGAGAAAACATGGACGATCCTTAATGATGAATGATTTTTAAAACTTTTCTCCACTTTTTTAAACTTTCATTAAATGTTTTATATCTCCAATACCTAAATTGTACAAAGAAAATAATATCATATTAATTCATCTAATATAGAAAACAATGATGTTTTAATTTATCAAAGTGAGTCAGTTCAATTAACGACATGAATTCAAGGTATTATCATAAACTGATTTACTCTAATGTCCATTTTCATTTTGAGTTTTATTGTCACAATGTTTCAGCTATTATAACCTCTGGCCTTCAGGCAAAGTCTATTCCTCATACATACACTTTCATTTTCTAAATTTAACAATTGTTTTATCAATGGGGGGTTAAAAAAGATTTAAAATCTGGAATTTATATATTTTTTTTTAATGACAGTGATAAAGATTAAGTTCTGAATATAAAAGCTTGGTAAATACACCAACCAAACTAAGAATAATAAAAAGAAGATATTGTACTAACAATAATACCATTTGGATAACCAATATTTGGATAATCAGAAGTAAAGTAGTTCTTTGGTAGTTATCTATGAAAATAAAAATAAGGTGGAAATACTTTATCCTTTATGACCAATGCCACCAATGATTTTGTGAACTTTGCAAATCAAAAATCTGATGCAAAGTTCACTAATGTCTGGGAGATAATGCCGAATTAAAAAAAAAAAAAAGAAAAGTTGTTTATAATCTCAAATGATATATAATTTTCTTCATTTTAGATGAAGCATTGTTAATTTTTACCTTTTTTTTTTTTAACACACATTTTAGTCTTATTTCTGTTACTTTTTACCACAATGATTATTTTACAACTCTAGTAAGCATTGTGGATCAGAAATAAAGAACAAGCCTCTTAGGAATTGAACCAGTATCCCTTGTCCTGAAAAACCTACATTAGCATAACAACATTTAATTGATTTGGCCTTGAAAGCTTCGTCAAGAGATGTCACTAGTATAAGCTGCATAACTATATCCTTTTCTTCTCCAAAAATGCATTAAGAAAAATCAAAAACTACTATATCTAATACTGCTAGTATAAATAAATCATTATCATCATGGCAGCAGAATTGAGATGAGAAAAGAAAATATAACAATATGGCTTTGTTGAGTACTATCTATTGGTGAAGCATATGTTGCTTAATCAGCAAGGCACTATCACAGTAAGACAGACTTCCTGAGGCTTAAACTTTACTCCCAATCAATGTTGTTTATTTAACAAGCAGAGAGTAACGATCTGATTTTGGTTGCATTTTGAAGCAGAAATGTTTGTAAGCTCTTGCTTAATCATTTTCCATGTTAAAATAATGAGATTAACACATTAAAAGATGAAATCAAATTGTAAATGGGTTGGGATATATATGAGGTCTGATCAAAAAGTATCAAGACTGGTGCTATAAAAAGAAAACTACAACACACATCAATTTGGCATTTAATCTCCTTTGAAGTAGTCTCCTTCTGAAGGTTGTTTCCACTGATGGAAGCATTCTTGGAACTCCCTCTTCGCATTTGTTTGGATTTCTTCAACATGTTGAAATTTTGAAAAGGAAAAAAGTTGCAAGGGGTGAGATCTGAGGAATATGGTAGTTGTTGAACCTGGGGAATGTTATGCTTGGCCAAAAACTGCTGCAGAAGCCATAATCACTGATGGAACCTCTGTGTTGTGGTGAGATGACTACACCCTACACACTTTCCTTCCAAGCACTGCTATAAACAATAGAATTGAACGTGAACGTTATAATTTAGTTTTTATGCACAACAGAGTTCAGGATCAATCAGAAATCAAGGCTTCACTGTGTACTTTATCTCCATTAGCTTAGCAACAGTCCCAATACTTTTTGATCAGATCACATATTTCAATGATTTAAGCTAAAATTACAATGAAAAAAAAACCCCAAAAAACAAACAAACAAAAAAATTAGAAGAGAAGGAATTGCTATAACTGGAGTTAAATAGAGATTTCATTGTAGCAAAGAGTTAACCTTTAGCTTTCTGCATTATTAATATTACTTCCCTTTCCATAGCATTCTTTTTCAAGGCGTCTCAATTGCAACAACTTTATTGTTAATTTCACTCAAAATCACTTTCTGTTGCCATAGCAGGATATAACAACACAACTATGAAATTCAAATACAGTATTGTTCATCTATCTGCGTAGTTATGATGAAAGCCAGTTCCTTATGCACAGATGTAATCAAATGGCTGCCATTTATATGAGATATTTTGAATTTTGAAGTCAAAGTGAGAAGCTTTAAAATAAGTTGTAATACTGAATTGACAGATAAAGAGAAATATTTAAGAACTTTACAACTTGCACAAAGTAAAAAAAAACAAAACTGGAGATTACAAAAATGTTCAGCAGGTACTACTGAACTGAACAAAAGTTTGTTAAAGATCCTGGACAACTCTGATACATGTTTGATAAAGTCAAGTTGGGAACATTATAATTGCTAATCTGTTTTCTTTATCAAAAGATTAGTTATTATAAGCAATCTGTGTCTGCCAAAAAATATGTGAAGTTTAAATTTTGAACTGTTCTTTTTACTGAGGAACATTATGTCACTCATGATAAGCCAGACAGTAGGAGGAAGAGCTGGGTGGCTACTGGTGAAAATCATTCCCACAGGTTAACACATATGCAAGAAGGAAGTGTTGAGATATTTTACAATGAGATTATAGGTAGTGACATGATGGGCCCATGGCAAGTTTCAGATGTTGTTAAGCTGATTGAACTGAAATAAATTGATATTTTTTTAAGGCAAACATAGGGCCATCATTCAAGAAATCAAATACTTTCAGAAAGGTGATTTTTTTTCTACATGAATTCTCTGTCATGTTAAGAAAATGAATATCTGAATGTTTTTTGAATATATTTAATAAAGTTGCCCAAACTTAGCCTCGAAGAGCATTCTGAAGAGGAAGGTTTATATTGGCAGACAACAATTTACCAGCAAAATAAACACTGGAATGCTATTTTGGATATATGTACCCTTTGTTTTATATGAAGAAATACAACAAAATCCCCAAATCAATAGATTAATGACTTTGAAAACTTGTTTCAGAACACACAGTATATATTTCACATTAATGTTGTCTTTATAACTTTATAGTCATTAGTTTTCAATTTTTTGTTCAAAATATTCATCTTTGTAAACTTGGCACATATTCTGTAATTATAATCTTATAATTACATGTTTCATAAAGTTTCAGTAGTCTGGCTAGTAATGTGGAACTTGGAAAATCTCACAAAATTCATAAAACTTGCCACATCATAAGAATGGCATGTCTTTTATAACTTATACATATTATGTGAACTGCACATTAATAGTAGAAATATTTCAATGAATCCCTTCATTAAATTTCTAAAGATTAGAAAAATTGAAAGCAGTTAATGAGACAGTGTATTTATAAAAGACACTAATTTGAAGGTTTGGGTTCAAGTCCAACAGCAGTGAGCCCATGACTTTGTTCACCCCACCACACAATTAAAAAATATTTATATACATATCTGATTATTTTCATGAAAGCAAGCTATATTGTATATAGCCAAGTGTATTACTATTGCTTAAAGAAAAAAATCACTTTATAATCAAGAGTTGCTTTCCTTGATATATGAAAAAAAAAATGTCATGTTGTAAAATGCTTTTATGAGTTAAATTCTTCTAAATTTTCTAAAAAGAAAAAAAAAGAAGAAAAGATTAATATTAAGCAGGTGCTAAACAAAATCCCATGTAAATCCTCAAAGGAAACAGTTCTTTGTATTCAAGATTAACTGAGTTCTATT
This sequence comes from Acanthosepion pharaonis, assembly GCA_903632075.3. Classification (NCBI taxonomy): domain Eukaryota; kingdom Metazoa; phylum Mollusca; class Cephalopoda; order Sepiida; family Sepiidae; genus Acanthosepion; species Acanthosepion pharaonis. The sequence goes on from CAHIKZ030004203.1 coordinate 161,080, forward strand.
AAAAGAAGTCTGGTGATTTGGTAGGTAACCAGTTGTGTAAATGACTATTGAATACTTTTTTCCTTTTCAATGTTAAGTGAAGAGGTCAATTCATAACTAGCAGCAAAGAAACAAGCCCAATTGTTAGTGCATTTTCATATCAATGAGAGGCTACCACAGATCCTATTCAAAGACCTCCATTAATGACACTTGTTACCCTATCAGAGAAAAGTAACACACTTTCAAGGACAACAAAATCTTTAGCAATTCATTAAGAGAACATCAACTGAGCAATAAATTTGGATTTGTTGTCTTGTCAAGTTTATCGATCACTAGACTACCCGTGACCCATTGGGTCACTGACAGTTCAAATTATAAAACATTGAAGTTGATTTCAAAATGAAAAAAAACTGTTCGTCTGAAGAAGGTTGAAATAAAAATACCTACTGTATAACCAACTTGTATCTTTAAATCTTATTCACTTAACGCAAGCACACAATTCAGAGAGGTGGAAAGAAACTGAAATCATTATGTGCGCAACACATACACAATTAACAGGTTTTTAGTATTATATAGATAGATGCACCCAACAATAAATATTGCTTCAAAATTTGCCTTATTAATTAATTAATGTAAACCATCTATTTTCAATACTGTGCTAAAGATAGTATATGTTCAACTGGAAAAGGCTTCAAATTTGAACTTTTGAGTAGATAATCAAGTTACAAAAGGACTCCAAGTTAGTGACTGAAATGGTATCTATGATCAATGAAAATCATCTTTAACTGTAAATTAGAAATATATATTTGTCTAAGTTACATTGGAGCAGAAAATAAGAAAGAAAATAAAAAGATTCTTTATTGCCAAATTTTAGTATTATGTTTCGTCAACAAAACTGAACATTTTTTAAATTCCTTTGGAGCAATAGTTTCCACAAAGCTCTCAATTAAAAGACAAAACCCTCAAGAATTGATTTAAATGATTTTACAAATAAAAGATGGATCTTTGCATTGCCCTAATTTGACATCTAAGTTTTTTTTTTTTTTTTTTGACAAGTATTTGATAATAAAAAAGGTAGTAATGACTAATGTGCAGCTCTATAAAACTTAAGTTTTTTGTGAATATCTGTTTGAGACGAAAGTTCTGTTTGCAGATTGATTGATTGATTTGTTTTTGCAGGTTATTTAAATCCAGAAAATATTTTTAAACTGTAAGAATTTTTGGGAGATAATAATCATTTACTAATACAAGTCCTATTAATTAACCCATAGCTTGGGGGAGAAGAGGTGGATTCATACCTTTCCCACAGGTATTTGTGTGTAAGTGAATATAATGTACCTGACTGGAATTGGAACTCAGCTCACCGATTTCCAATTCTATTACATCACTTGCACATCCAAGCTTACAGCACCTGGTATTCCCAAGTGGTCACCCATCTAGGTACTGACTAGGCTCAATGTTGCTTAACTTCGGTGATTGTACAAGAACTGGTGTTTTAATGTGATATGGCTGTAAGAACATTCAGTTTATTTAAAAATCGTGAGAACTATCTCTTCAAGGCTTTGTAACTATTAATATTTATTTAAACCCTGGGTATAAGAATAACTGTTTGCATAAGTTTGGGTCCTGGTCATAAAGCTATGGAAACAAATTTCATCAACCCACACCCAAACAGAAACCTCCCACCATCAGTTTTTTATTTTGGAGGGAGGGTTTGATAGTTTGAAAACTATAAATTCTAAAATGGATTATGAAGGATTATTCATTTTATTAATTGGAATATAGCTTGTCCCCCTCCTTGTTGAACAAACAAATAATAATACTTGTCACTAAACCGGTAACAGCCATAGAAACCTCAAAATTCTTAAAAAGTAAACCTAAAGTCTAACCATTGGGCAATGTCGGTTAGTGCCCCTGAGGGTTGATTGTTCTGTATTTGAGTTGATAACAAGCTTGACTGAGTGTGACCAAAGTCAAGAGTTTGGCATGTAAAGATCGTCAGGCAGAAGAAACAACGACAGTACAAGTTATTAATGCAAGTAGCAGTAATAATAACAGTGCAGGGCCTGATGAGAGTTTCCTTTTTTCTAATAATAAATAATTAAAATAAAGCATGAACACTGAGTGAACAGTAAGGGTTTTTTTTTTCTAAACAAAAACAAAAAAAGTCATAGTAAAATCAACAAATCTAAAAAAACAAAATTGCTTAAAGCACGAAAAGCTATAATTTAAAAATATATTGTCAAAGACGTAGACAAGGAACTTTATAAAGAAAGAGAATAAAAGAAAAAGTAATAAAAATGTTGCCGAAGCGTTTTCGGTCATACATACTTCCGAAAATCTAATTGAAGACACTATTTTTTGATGGAGGGAAATCCCTTTTTGCTCAGGTTGAGAACTTTTCAACATTCCTTGTACAAAACATTATAAAATAAACTTACGGTTATAAAGTTAATAATGTTAGTTAACTAAAAACTTTGGGGCTAGGGATTTTACTGAATAACCCACGCTATGTGTGACTTTGACTGCGGACACTACACAACACATACTATTTTTGTATGATACAAACCTTTGGAGTTTGAAAGATAGATATGCACGCATAATTGTAAGCTTACATTACAATATACAAGCAATTGGCATATACTACCAAGCTAAATAAATATTTACCCGCATATTTGTATAGGGATATCCGTACGTGTTGGACATCCACGTAGTACACATATACCAACACCTCAGCTAACAAGAGAGACCAGTTACTGGACCAAGCATTTTTTGGGGGGAGGGGGACTCTTCGAACGGGCTTTTAGTTCTTTTAAGATACAATGGTCAAATTTAAAATATGCAAGTAAATAACAATTGTATAATTACTTAGGAGAGACATCATGCAAACAATATATCCACTACTGCCCACATTTTCCAGGTGATCATACAAACAAGGATTTTAATTTTTAAAAGCTTACTACACAAGCATACGTAAAAATTCATAAGAAAGTGATAAAATTATAATTACAATACAAGAACAAGATTCATACATTACTTGATACAAACAATAAAAATAAATAGAACCACCTATGAGAAAAGGCAAAAACAATACCAGGGTTTCATTTACACACGTTGCTCCTTAAAAAACGTGACTGATACGCGTTTTTACACACATGAATGAACAACGAAAAAAGGTTTGAAAGAAATAGTATTAAATCGAAAAGTTTTTAATATGTGGATTATTAACTTGACATCAAATTATTATACATAAACGGGTAGACACTACTTTGAGAAAAAGACAAAAAAGTGTGAACGTATTAAAATTATACACAGATGTGGACACATTACTCAGCAAAAACACAACTACACACGCACACACAAAGACTAAGACTAAAATCTACAGAAACATTAATATATCATTACTGGGTACTATACTATTCCTTATTCTACTTGCGATGATAAGCTCTTCTCATCCAAGTCATCTAAACAGCCTGTTTTAAGAAATGTAATATAAAGAAATACAAACCCCAAGCTTGGAGAACGAATGATGAATAAATCGGCAGAACAAAAAGGAGATAAGAAAACAGTGCATGAGGTTAATTCAGTGACTGTTATCAAGAAGTGTATTATTCTAGTATCATTACACTGAAATGAACATCAGTGAGAGAGAAAGAAAGAGAGTGAGGGTGTGCGTGTGTGTGTGTGTGTGTGTGTGCGTCAGTGTGTGAGAGAGAGAGAGAGATTGATCTTTTCTCTCAAGAAGAGTGTAACATTAAACCAGAAAAGCTAATGTGTAAAGCGTGTTTCTAAATAGTATGATCGGTCCACCTAATATTAAATAAATTGAAGAAGTGCGTGTGTGCTTATTATTAACGTTGAAACAAAAATCTGTGTGCAGGTGCGTGGAAAAAAGTGTAAACGATATTAATAACACGAGACGATATAAGTCGGTGCGTGTCTTTTCCGTGAGATTAAAACTGAAAGTCAGTAATGATTTCTCGTAAAGGACTACATACATCCTGCTAACATAAAGAGTGCCGAAAAAAGTGCGTCCATGCGCGCGCGTGTGTGTATGTGTGTGTGTGTGTGTTGGCTGTGATTAAGTGTGTTGATGGCTCTTTATAATCCAACAAACAAGGCCTTCGTGGTAGCCACATACTCAGCATAGCACGTCCATTTCTTTTTCTCTTCTCTTCTGCCGGCAGCTCGACTTTGTTGTCGTCGAGCTCAAACAAGCAGCTGGGCAGTTATTTTAAAAAGGTGCCAATAGATCGCCTTACTCTTCATTTTATGTATTTAAAATTAATTCTAATTAACTCTTTTTTTTCCTTCTTTATTGAAATCGATAGGGAAAATAAGCATGTGAGTGTATAAAAGTTGTTTCGGTTTGGTAATACTACTACGCGTACAAGAGAAAATGAATGATAAAAGCACTCTTCATTGTCAATGTGTGTGTATGTGTGTACTACACAGCGCACGCAAATCATTTCAAATCCTTTCTTTGACAAAAAGCTAATGCTAAAAATTTATCAATAAAGCTTCTTTTAAAGTTGCTTTGTTACAAACCACGTTATTTTTACACCCACAACTGCTTTAAAAATATTTAAAATGTTCAATTGTCCGATTATATTGCAAATTTTTACAACTGATTTTTTTTTCTATTAATAAATTCATTTAACTTTTTAAAAAAATCCATTTTTAACACATCCCCAACTGAAATATTTTTAAAAAGTAAAAAAAAAAAAGATAAAAAGAAAAGACGTGTACTGAACACGGTAAAGAAAGATATATATAATTGTTTCTGTTTTTAATGCAACTTTTTTTTCTTAAGAAAGAGATTAAAAAAAAATCCATTTTCCAAGTTGAGACATTGTTTTAAACGTTATTAAAAAACAAAAACAAAAAAAAAACTTAGTTTTACTACTCAGCGGTATTTTCTTTTCCTTGTCTAACCAAAAAATGGCAACATTTTTTTTTTCCAATCACTTTAAAATTATAAGTTTTAATTGGATAAAAATCCATATCAGAAGAAAAAAAAAAGATTTAAACAAAAAGAGACATCAAAAATTCAAAATCATCCAAGGGTGTGTTAAAAGATGTTTCTAATTAATAATGTTACAAAATACAACAAATCAAATCTTTTATGCTCATCATCTACCACATGTGGAAAAAAAAAAACTTATTCTATATATATATATATATATATATATATATATATATATATATATATATATATATATATATATATATGAGTGAGGGTCAGGAAAATCCAAAATTTATCAACTACAGAGAGAAGGCACTTACTCAGTTCATAGCAACAGATATAGCAACTTAGGCTGCCTGTTCAAAGCACACCTATTCAACTGGAAACTGCCCAGCAGAAGTTAAATGATCTTTAAATGTCTCTAGTGACAATCCTGGCAAATGTAGCAGTCTGTAGTAGTAGTTGTGGTGGTAAGTAGTTGTCGGTGGTAGTAATGGTTAAAGGGGAAAGAGAGAGTCCGGGTTATGGTGTAGTAGACACAGCGAGGGAAAGTACTACTTGAGGAAAAGTTCCTTGCAATATAAAGTCACATCTCTTGAAGTACAAACAATTGTTTGTACGGATAGCGGTGACCTTACACAACAATTGTAACAGTAGTCGTAGTGGTAGTCGTCACTGTCATAGTAGCAAGGGTATCTTTAGCACGAAAGAGAAACAAAAAAAAAAAAAAAGGTGAGATCAATAGACAAGATAAAGGGGTGATTAGATTGCTCTATGGTTTGAGAAAAGAAAGAAATAGATAAAAATAAAATGGTTACAGGACCTATGATTAGACCTGGGGTTCTACTCTACTACACTACAGCAAGCGGCAAACCCTAAAGAAAGAGTAAAGAAAGACTAATGACAGATATTTGAGTTCTCTTTTATATGACTATCATCTAGAAGAAGGGGGGAAAGAGTAAAAGAAAGATACTTGCTAGAGAATAACAATTATTTGGGTCTCTTATCATTTAACACCTGTAGTCCGACACCCGCATGCTCTAGAGATCTTACCTTTCCTTTCTGTAACACCGAAACTTTACATACACACACACACACACATATATGTACTATAAAAAGTTTGAAAAAAAAGAAAAAAAGACGTTAACAAAGCTTGGTCAAATAACAGAATAATGGAAAAAGTACATGGGTGAGTGGTCAGAAAGGACCGAGAAAGAACTCTTCATGTAAAACCAGAAGAATGTTGCCTGTGTAGTGTAACTTGATACAAACCTCTTTGTTTTGATTAGACATTAAAAATCAGAGATGGATGGAGTCGCAGAAGTGTACTTGTTTATCCCATGTCCATTCGAGATTTGATCGAATCGGACAATGTGGAAATTTTTAGTACTGTCCATGCTGAATGAACTTTCAGTTTTGTTGTTGATTTTGTCTGGTCCAATCTTAAAAATGGAAAAGAATATGAAAAACACTTGTCTGTTAAACAAAGACTTTACCCAAACTGTGATTCTGTCTTTCTTTTGCTAGAAATCAAAGCGTAATTAATATATGTTGTTGTTTTTTAATTAGAATGGTTGTGTTCAATATTAATTTTAAAATAAATGTAATTTTTTTTTGTCTGTGGCTTATTCTTGCTTTGGTCACTTAACTTCTTTTTTTAAGAGAATGCAAAAAGAAAACAACAAAAAAAAAAACCTGGCGCCAAGATAACATGAAAAAATCTATTAATTAATCTTTTTGGCATCGAAAGATTGGAGAAAATTCTTATGTAAAATTTATTTAAAAACCATATGAACTTCAGAAATGAGATCTGTATGATTTTGAAAGATAACAGTAACACACTCTTAGTTTATTTATTTTTAAAGTTTAACTTAAAAAATAATAAATATTTTAATTCATCATGAACCATAAAAATAGATTAAAAATAAAAAAATTAGATTTATTGTTATTAATTAGACGACAATACATCAGCAGGTTTGAAATTATGACAAAGAAAAAAAAGAATATATGAGAACAAAAAAAAAACAATAAACAAAAAAAAACTAACATTGCCTATGCACTCTCTTCCAATCTTGGAAATACAACTGAAAGAAAGGAAAGGAAAAAAAAAGTAAACCTTACTAGTTACTAGTACAGAAAGTTTCGGGACCTTATCTGGTTGGTACTTCTTACTGCATGAATGTTAATAATGCTGAGGATAGGAATTTCATATAAGTACAGTGTAACCCGGATATAAGAGAGTTGTCAGGACCGGAGAAGAAGTCTCTAATATCCGGGTTTCTCTTATATCCGGGTTTGGTCTATTTTATATACATTAACACGGGCTCTAATTTGGGACCAGAGAAAATCTCTCTTATATCCGGGTTTCTCTTTTATCCGGGTCTCTTATATACAGGTTATACTGTATATAAAATAAACGTATCTAATGGCCTTTTTTTATGACAGAGTCAAATAACTTAATCGCCACTAAATTTAAACATCACTTCCAAGTCATAACGATTCAGGTATGTGGGTGGGCGGACTGATAGGTTCTAGGTCCTACAAGGAGTCAATCCCCTACTCCCACAACAACAAAAAAAAAACGTTATTTAGTCAGGACCTTGGTTTAAACTTTTCATCACCCTACTTTATAATATTACCACTAAATGTTACAATAAAATTTCTTTACTTTAGTAAGATTAAAAAACATTTTTTAAATCAATTTATTTCATATTTTATAAAATAGAGACCTGAGTATAGATACAATTGAATTTGAAATCAAAACTCTTTCCAGATTCATTACAAAATACAAAAAGCTTATCGACAAGAGGAAATCAATCTTTATTCAATCAATTGAAAACCCTACCTTAAATACATTATTCTAATATATTCTAATATTAAAACACATTCTTCTAAAATATTCTGGTAATATTTTATTTCATATTTCTGAAAACACTTTCTAATGAACTTACAGTTTCATTAATAACAATTTGACACTGAAAACATTAATAATGAAAATAAAATTTATAATAGTTTATAATTATAATTATAAAATTTATAATAATACTCTGCAAAAACATTTTATATTTATGTAATTTAGGTTTTTATGAGGTTTGGGTTCTTTTCACATTCTTTTTTTTGTTGAAAAGACTGCTGCAATTATATGTGATGAAATCGCATAGACAAGAATATATGAAATAAAAAAAAATAATCCTGAATTGATGGTTAACTCATAAGTTAATTATTGAAAACAGATGGAGGATTTATTTAGAAACTATTTAAAAAGTATTATAAAAAATCATGTTACAAGGGAATACTGAAAAGTACTTGGCCTAACCAAAAAACACTTCTTTCACGAAGAATAAAAAGGATGTTTGATTATTTGGTTAAATTTTGGGAAATGGTTTAGGTTGAGAACTTTTTGGTAACCCACTTATAAAAATTTGAAGAACTTTTATATAGATTAATTTAAGATTAGTAATTTATAAAGATTAATTTAAAAATAAAATTTTGGATAATTTATCGAGTTTATTTCATACAAAAACAATGTAAAGAATTTTTTAAAAAAATGTCTTGTAGAATGAGTAATGAGATTTACTACCAACAAAAAGTCTATTGGAGATAAAAAAAAAAAAAAAAAAATAGTTTATTATACAGGGAATAACTACAAGGAGATAAATTGATTTAAATTAAATTTGCTTACAGCACAACAAAAATTAAAAATCATTTTCAAAATTCATTCCTTATGAATATTTCCAAGTTGAAATTTTAGTCTCAAGAAAAATATCCCAAACACACAAAATTAGATTTTGATTCAAAAAATTGAATTAAAAAAAGCTTGCATCTTTTTTATGCAGGACACAATATTTGAACATAAAATTGTCTCCAGCTATTTTCATGGAGAACAAAAATAATTCTAATGAGAGAAAAAACTTTTTCTACATTTCCCAGTTATCTCTTCAAAATTTATGTAACTTTTCAGATAATTTAAAAGAAATCTTACAAAAAGTTTTTTTTTATTATTAAATACAATATTCAAAAGGAACACAATAATTGAATAAAATAAAATTTATTAATTAAAATCCAATTTAATGTTAACTCAAAAGGTAAAAATCGTTCACATAAAATGTACACTAATCAAAGTAATTAGTTAAAAGAACAAAAAATAAACCTATTCTCTTTTTAATCTAAAAAAAGAAAAAACAAAAGAAAAAGTTTAATAGAAATTGGAGGAACAGATGCTAAAAAGATGTCAGAATTCTTTCAACCAATCACTTAATAGAATTATCAATTTAGCAGTTGTAAAACTTCATTGCTAATTGCAATGAAAAAAAAAAATTACAGTCTTATTGATTGGATAAGGCTTGTAATTATAGTTTTTATTTTATAAAAATTGAAAAATAAACAAGAGGAACTGTGAAAGAGACAAAGCAGAAATATAGATTTAAAGTTTAATATGTGGAATAATTTGGAACATTATGATCTTCCAAAGGAAAATTGTCATGATTTATCTCAAATTCCAAGAATTGCATATAAATCATGAAAATTTTCATAAAATTATATTATGTGGAATGAAGATGAAGACAACAGTCCAAACAATGTAAATAGTGTAAATAAAGAAGAAAAAAAATCACATTAATGAAATTTGAATTAAATCATGAAAACTTTCATAAAAATTACATTAATTCAAGTTTCATGAATGTGATTTTTTTCTTCTTCTTTATTTACACTATTTACATTGTTTGGACTGTTGTCTTCATTGCCATATTCACGTTTTGGATGAAGTAAGTACACTCTGGCCTTCTTCAGGCCTGAGCATACAATGGTCGGAATGGAGAATTAAAGAAAAAAATCTTTGTCAGACAAGCACAAGATTCATACCATGAATAATAATAATAATAATACAGACATTAGACATCATTAAGATGAAGATTTTTTTTTTAAAGAAATACATAAACAGATCTCATATAGCAAATGTCGGGTGAGAAATCCTCATTAGATTCAAACACCAGAAATTCAAATTCAGGTCAACACTGATATTTTAGAGCCAATTTGATGAACCAATTTTATCAAGGAGGAGGCACTGCCACCATCCCATAAATTGAGGAGATATTAACAACCCACGCAGTCAGAGAAGTTATTGCATGAACTCTTCAAATTAATTTATAGTGTCAATTGTTTTTTTTTTTTTTAGTAACCTGACAAAGACTTGAAAGATTTCTTTTGTAAAAAAAAAAAAAAATCACAAATAAATGATAAAAAAAATATTTACTATTATAATTTTATTTTATTAACGCAATATTCAGGATTATTAATACAATATTTAGGATTATTAACACAATATTCAGGATTATTAACACAATATTCAGGATTATTAACACAATATTCAGGATTATTAACACAATATTCAGGATTATTAACACAATATTCAGGATTATTAACACAATATTCAGGATTTAGGCAATCATAGCTTTGTCTTTATTAATTGTGAATTGGCATGACATCTTTGGAAAGAAACTTTCCAAGCTTGGAATTTTGAGTTGGCTTTCTCATAAACTGACTGCTAACCAAGGCTAGAGAGCTGAGTCTACCCTGCTATTTAACCCATTAGGGAGAGGAGAGACCGTTATGCCTTTACCAAAGGAATAAGCGTGAAAGCGACTGCAACAGACTCAGTTGGAATTATCATCATAGAATACCAAAGTTCTTAAGCGAAAAAAACTAACAGAGATCGTCTTGAATAGCTTTTTAATTCCGTTTTGAAGATCCGTAGTAGGTATTAAAAAATCTGATAATATTTTTTGCAATTACGGATATCAAATCATAATTTAAGAACATAAAAAAAACTCCCATTAAAAAATAATGTATTGTAACATTGTATATTATTATTGTACAACATGCCATACCTTTTTTTTCAATGCCCCTCCAGAGTTAAGTTAATTAAAAATGCTAAAACAGTTAACATTTCTAAAAGTAAAAGAGAATAAAGATAGGAAACAAAATAAAAGAGCTAAACAAAAATAATAAAATGCCAATTAAACTTTGCTAAGGATTGACTGATTATCACAGATTAATTTATGTAATTATGGGCCAGGCTTTAGTTGGCGGGGAGAGCCTGAATAATTTTCTACATAGTAACAATCTCTCTCCCTTCACAAAAAAGCTTTAATTCTGCACTTTGTTTCCGCTAAGAGAATTGTCCCTTAGACTTTTCTTTTATTTATTTATTTTCACCCATTTCCACCCTTTCATTCAATGAAAATAAAAAAAATGTTCTAGGCCCATAAATGCAACAGCTTGTTGCCTGCTGAAATCAAGAGACCACTTCTAGAAGATCTGCAAGGCAAGGGCTGCTAAGAATATGACATTAATTATTAACAGTCACAAAATGATTTTTTGTTTTTAATAGCTTAACTTTGGAATATTTTATGATTTTTTTTAAAGGTGTGTAAAAAAACTATTCAGTTTCATTTTATGTACATATGTGGAGATGAGAAGATAACTTTTTTTTTTATTAAATCATAAACCTGACAAAAGAAAGATTGAATGAAAAATCTGCCGCTTAATTTGCGACAAATTTAGTTTTATGTTTGAATTTACATTGTTCTTTGTAAGATTCATTTAAAAAAAAAAAAAAAAAAAAAAAAACTATATAGCAGCAAATATTTTTTTGAAAAAATAAATGTAAACATTTTAAAATACTTATTTTTACAATTAATTATCTTTCAAAGAATTTCGTAGTTTATAAAAAATAAAAAATGTAATTAGATATTTTATTTAATAATTAAAAAGGTCTAAGAAATAATGACAACGTGCACACACACAAAAAACAAATCAATTTGTTGGGGTCTACTTATTGGTTGAGGTCATTCTGGTAATTAATTTATTTTCTACTAAAACAGTAAAAACAAACTAAAAATAAAATTTAAACAATTTCCTTCTTTTTTTAGTCAAAAAATTAATTTGAAGTTGTAGTTTTTTCCACAAGTAATCTTTCGACAATAACAGAAAATGACAATATTTTGTTTGTTTTGATTTTTTTATCAACAAAAAAAGGTACAACTTATAGACAATTATTTCAAAAGTAAAATTAGTTGAATGGGGTTTGTGATTCATAAAACGTAAATAAATCTTAAATTTCGTTGGCTGCTTTAGTGTTTTATTACTGAATTACACTCACAAAAATGTGGCTTCAGTTGTCTTTATTTTTAATGTGGTTTGTAATGATCAAAGTTCTACTTTAAATTCGAGTATTATTCACCTTGATAATAGCAAAAACAAAAAAAAAACATTTATTTCAGCAGATGAATCATGAAAATTTTATACGTGTGATACATGTATTGTAGCATTAAAATGTAATTTCCTTTTTATGTAATTCTTAGTACAAATAATCTAAAAATAGGAAATTACTTCTTTTTTAAAATATTCTCACAAACTTGCTCATTATGAAAACTTACATTACCATTTATTTATTTTATTTTTTCATTGACAGCCATTTCCATGAAAAATTCTAAAACTGTCTGCTAGTCTGCACCATTTCAAAACAGCTACAAACTGATTTTTTTTTCAACTAAAATATTGTAGAATTTCTTTTAAAAAAAGTCACAAAAAAATCGAGGTTTAAAAACTAAAAATTGATCTATTGACTTGGAATGTATTTTTAAAGAATATACAGCAAAATGATCAAGAAATGTGAATTTTAGGTGAGAGGAAAAAGAATAAAAAAAAGATCATGAACAAGTCATAACATTTTTTTTTCCTCCATGGAAACAGTGGAGGAAAAAATGACATCGAGAAAATAAGAAAGTTCTTAATAAAAGAAGTTGTAAAGTCTTATTTTAAACTAAAATTTATTAAAATATTATTCATTTCATTATTATATGACAGACTAAAATATAAAATATTATTCATTTTTAAAAATATTATCTAAAAATGAAAGTTCGAACTTATTTTCTTTTTTGTTTTTTTATCCTATCAAATGACTTTTTTTCAATTTCCCACGACAATTTTTCCTCACAGACTTTTATTCTTTGAACATTAATGAGCATTTATTTGTGCTAATTTTCCTTATTTTCAATTTTACACATTTTTTTTTGCTAATTTCTTTTTCATAGGTAGTATGAAATAATTTAGTAATTATATTGCATTCATTTAAAAAAGGTAAACTCTTGCATAAAACTTCCATGTCAAATAAAATTCTTGACCCAAACTTTTCTGATAAAAAATCTTAGATCGAAAATAAAAATGAATCAAATAAATTCTTTCAAAAATGTCAACAAGGTTTTCTTCAATAGGAAAATCTTAAGCATATAATTATTCAAGTGAAAACATTAAAAAGTGACAGATTTCAAAATTTATTTAATCCCTCTACACTCTCTCTACACTAAACACGTTTAAACATATTAATCAGAAAATTTTCTTCCTCTTTTAATCTGAGTTGACTTGATGTCAAAGAAAGCAAGAAAGATGAAAAAAAAAAAGAAAGAAAGAATAAAAACATTTATTGGAATTAAACTGTTATCTTTCTTATAGAAAATATCTTTGATCTGGAAACTGGAACTTAATTCCTCAATATTTTGTATCTGATAATCTTCCACGGCTTTTCTAGAGATTTGATTTGATCTCATTAAAGAGTAATTCTTCATTCTGTTTATTTCTATCTAAATCATTTTTTAAAACTAGTGAAGCTAGATTCAATATTCATTTTATCTAAATGAATTTACGCAAACTAAACAGTTTCAAGAAATAAATTTAATAAAGCAAAAAAAAAAAAAAAAAAAAAAAAAAGGAAATTAAATCTTTATCTTCTTACCCAAATTTTTAACATGGCTGACAAAATTAAAAACCCTGGTAAATAAAATAAGTTTTATAAAATAAAAAGGTTTACCAAGCAATCAAAACACCCCAACATCTTGTAATTTTAAAGCATCTTTTATGAAAAAGAAAATCATAATCTATGTCAATGAACATGATAAATTCATCAAATTTAAATGAATTCTGAATTTCATCATGTAAAAATAAAATTGGAATCAAAATACAGAAAAAAAAATTAGATTTTTCTGTATTTGCTATTTATACATCTTGATGATCAAATGACTTGTACCGTAAAATACTTTTTTATTTTTTACCTTAAAGCATGAAACTTCCTTTATAAAGGGAGTGCTGAAAAGTTTAGGTTCTGACCCACTTTCTCTAATCTGACCAAATGACCAAACCTGATAACTTTTTTTTGTGGCCGAGAACTTTTCAGTAGTGTGTGTGTGCACAGATCAATTCATTATTATTAGTGTTTACTAGTGTCACCAACAAAGCCCAAAATTTAGGACTATTATCATCACCTTTAGAGAGTGTTGCCCTATCATGTGTACATATTCACAAAATAAGGCAGGGTTTTTTTTTTTTGTTTTTTTTTTTTTAAAATAAGATTACATTTTTTAAGTATTCCTGATTATTATATTTTTCTTATACTTTCATAAAATAACTCTTTTTAGATCTACTGTAAACTTCTTTTTCTGTCTTGATTTTAAATACACAATAATTATTGTTTTTTGTTGTACTTATTTTCTGAAATAAGACCTGTGCACTTTTCTTCGGCGTTACGACTTATAATTTAAATGTTTTAGGAGCTAATGTTTCTGGGAAAAAAAGGAAAATGATTTATTTTGTAGATTAATGGCTGTAATGATTTTTTTTAGACAAATGATACAACTCAGCTCAATAGCAATATCATAGACTGCGGCCAAGAGGACACATTTTTAGTCTTTTGATTAGTTCTCAGTTTCAGAAATAAGTGGAGGGAAACCTTTACCGTGGTGGGTGTCATATAACTTATCTTTATTGGAAAAATACTGAAATCAAGAATTACAGATCTGTTGGTAATTTTCCATTTTTTTTGCAAGAAACTAATATTCTTCAGTGGATAACATTGTACATTTTTCTTTACACACATACAAAACAGAAATTTAAAATATTCCACTTCATCATAAAAGAGGCATGTACATATCTTTGTCTTGTACATGATAAAAGTCATATCTACTGTGGCACAAGGCCAAAAGTATGGAGCACCTAGTGAGGATTGAACTCACTTCTCTTAATCTTAGCAGACAAGCTTGCTAACCATTTACACCATGTTGAAATCTTCCTAATAACAATGAGTCACTTATGTGCCATGCATGGTACACACTTAGGTGATCATGTATCTTTTGATACATGACTGACGAGGCAGATTTTTTTTCCCCGCAGTAGGTTGCCATTTCTTTCTGCAGTAGACCAGTTGCCATCCAAGGCTATAGAACCTGGTCAGTCCTGCTATTTACCCATAGCTGAAGGGAGAAGAAGAGGATTTATACCTGTCTGAAGGGTATTAGCACGCAAGTGAATGTAATGGCTTTGACTGGAATTCGAAGAAGCTTTAAATTTAGTTTTCTCTTGAAAGTTGGAAATGGAGTGGTGTGACATACCCCACCCCCACCAAACAAAAGAGACCCACTATTTAGAATAAATTTATTTAAGTCATTCATTTATCCTTAGGGAGATCAGTTTGGCACTAGGATGAAATTGATATTGGCTAAAACTCCTTTTGCACTACAATGAAGAAAAGCAGTTATTTTGGAAGAGGAAAACAGTTGTTATAAAACTTATAGAGAAAAATGTGCTAGCATTTTAATAGAGACAACAGTGAATGTGCAAATAATGAAATAATGATATGATTAAAAGAAACCCTGAAAAAATGTTTATAGGTTTTTAATATTAAATTAACAAAAAAAGATTTGTTAGTGAATTTGTTAATGTTGGTTTTGTCTTTACTACTGACATCACATGCAAAATATGATGAATGGATGCAACATTTTCTGTCTTGAAAACTTAGTACATCTCATCTATTTTAGTCTGTGTGTCTCTCTTATATATATATATATATATATATATATATATATATATATATATATATAGAGAGAGAGAGAGAGAGAGATATTGTACATGTATGCTTCTTATAATATCTGCTGAAAGAAAGACACAAGACAAAAAAATATCTTTTTCCCCCTCATGCTTTTATTTGGTCTAGAGGCCTAATAATATACAATAAATTAAATGCCTAATAATATACAATAAATATTTTTATCATTATTTTTATTAATAGTATTGTTTTTTGTCTCTCAAATTTCTTTCTTCAGCCTATTATATATATATATATATATATATATAAAGTTGGTGGTACTTCTGAAAATGTGTTTCTAAGTAATTAACACTTGATTAACAAACAAGGTTTGTGGTTGATTTTGCTAATATTTTGAATGTTGATCAGCCAAAATTTTGTTTCTTGGGTTTCATTTATCATTATAAGTATAGTCAAGAGTTTTGTACAAATAAAGATTAACTTCATCTGATAATGAAGAAAATTATATGCTCAAAAAACAAAAAAAAGTTCAAATTAAATAACCAGATTATTTATATTAATAGAATAAGACAGTAGGCACTCAGAATGACACCAGTGTGTGTGTGTGTGTGTGTGTGTGTGTGCATAATTTTGAGATAATTAGATCTTATGAATTTCCTGTCTCTTACCTCATATCTTTTCAATGGAGTGTTGTGCATGACTAAAGATAAAAGAAAGTATCAATTAATGTTCAACAAGCATGAACAATAAATGTAAGCCTGAGAAATAACCAGGAAAAAAAAAGAAAAAGCACAAAAAAAGTAAAAGAACAAACTTGATATAGGAAAAGACAAAAAAAGAAGAGAGAAATTATTCTAATGTAAAGAACTTCATCTACCTGGGTTTGGTCAGGAAGTAGAAACAAAAAGGATCATGTGGAGGGAAAGGAAGAGAAGATAATAATTAAACAATTAAGGTAGCCGAGAATTCCTTTGTGCGAATGTGTGCGAATGTGTGCGTCTGTTTGCTATCAGCAAGTTTGATTATTTTTTTTTTCATCTTGTTTCATAGATAGTGCAGCTGAGTGATTGTAAAAGTAATTGTATGTTCACGTACTGGAATATATTTAGGGCGTATTTAACACTAGAAGTGTACAAATCATTATTGGTTTATCTGTCTATATATTTACATGAAACACATTATGTTGCTTGTGGAACTCTCTTCTGGCTTCTTGCTTCCCAGTCAACTTTGATCTTCAAAAATTTAAATGCAATGTCAATCATTATCCACTGTCTTCTTAATTTCTTTTATTTTATTGTTCTCTTTTATTAATACTGTTTTTTTTTTCTCATATTATCTCATACTCAGTAGGCCTATGTGTTTTAGTGGCTTTATTGCCATTCCAGTATATGGACTTGTCAATAACATTTGTAATCTAGGGAACAAAAATTGAGGATAATGCTGAGTATTTTTTCTTATATCTTTCTAAATAGTATATAGTACTATATATAGTACTATAAGCAAGAAAGAATTATCCCAAATGACTGATCTTTTATAAACAATAAAGAAAAGAAATATTTCGATAGAAATAGGAAAATAATAACCTCTTTATAACAAAGTTAAAAAAATAAGTTATTGTCGTTAAGTGTCAATATTTCAAATTCATATCTGTGCATTTGCATATATGATTAGTTTATGCTGAGTCAGATTTTACATGGTTTATCAATGTGCAAGTGTTTAAGGGATGATCACTCATGTGTAAGTGTTTGCATATGATTAATGTGTATAGATGAGTATCAGTGTAGTCAAAAATGTCTTTTAAACAATGCTAAACTTATGTGTGAATGAAGCCAAATTCTTTATCTGTGTATATTTATGGGATGAAGTGTTGTAATTATTTACACTATTCACATTGTTCAGACTGTTGTCCTCATCTTTGTTGCCATATGTTGTGAATATGGCAACAAAGATGAGGACAACAGTCCAAACAACGTGAATAGCTAAATTCTTTGTGCATTTGTGTAAATGTGATCAATTAATTGAGAGTGTGCATGTGATTTCATATTTGAAGTAGCTTTGATAAAACAATATGGGTATGTGGCTGAGTGGTTAGAATGTTCGATTTCTAACCATGAGACATGGGTTTAAATCTCAACATGGTCGATTTGTCAGGAAGGTAACTTCTCAATGTTTTCAGTCTGGAGGAGGTGATACCAGCTTGTGGTACATTTGGAAAGTACCTGAAAACCATACCACAGGTTTACTTAAGCCTTGTGAGTGAAATTGGGTAGGCGGAACCATTGGAAGCTATCGATGGTTGTGCTAGCATGAAGTCACAGGTCATCATGACTGAGGGCTTGAGTGTGCTGGCCTTGTTCAGACTGTTGATCACGTCAGATAATGCACACTCTCCCAGAAACTGTATCTAAGGTCCACTCAGCATAGTTGCAGTATAAACCACAGAACAAACAAATGGCCTGAGCTGGCATCTGCATTGGGAATTAGCTAACTGTCCTAGTAGCCAGGTTTTGATAAAAGAGCTTGGAAATATGAGTGAGGAAATGACCTGGATGTATTTTGGCCAGCAATTCCTTAACCTTAATCAAGTACTTTATTGTAACAGCCAGGTAGCCAATAGAAACTGATAAAGTTGACATACAGGGATTTTCCTTTGTTTCCCGTTTGGGATTGTGTTTCTGGTCCCTTCTAAGCTCTACTTCAACTTGACACTTCTAACATCTCTGCCTAAACTCTGAAATTTTATTCACTAATTATTTTTATTTTTTCCTCTCACAATAGGAGTAGATAGGTTTGCTTATCATCTGGTTCACACATCTCACTGGTCTTTTTGAAAAGGAGTAGATGTTTATCACTTGTTTTCTGTTTAGGATTAGGTTTCTGGTTCCTTTTAAAGTATACTTCAACTCTATACTTTTAATGTCTCCAACTGTACTCTAAAATTATAGTCACTAATTAAATCTTGACCTCTTCAAGTCTGGAGTTAGCCATTATCTTTCCTGCATAACCCCAAGAAGTTCATCTCTTGCTCTTTCTTATGCTCATATAACACCATGCAATAACCCTCTACTTTGAGTGGCTCTCGATCCTTGCATTGTGTGAACATTAGTATAAAAAAACAAAAAAAAACAAAAAAACACTAAGTTGTATAAGGTTAGGGAAGCCCAAGATGAAATATGTAGCTATAAATGGATGAGGTTGACAAAGTGAGATCAGGTGGTATTTGCATAGACCTCCACCCTCCAAAATGGCTTCTGTTGATATCATGGAGAGAATGACCAAAGAGATACAAATATATACATCAGGAATGGAACAAATGTATTATTATGATGAAGTAGGGATAAATATTTTATTATGCTAAAGGAGGTGCTAAATGTATTATCATGATAAAGAGGGGCTAAATAATTCGCAGTCAAATAAAAAAGGGATTAAAAAATTTATTTAAAAAAGATTGGGGGGCACTGGTTCCATGTACATATGGAACCCCTGCATTAAAAAGCCTTTAATAAGCATTATCTTAAAAAATTAATTCTGATGTTTACTCATTTGTTCAGATTGTGGGAAGTAGGCTTGGCCTAGAACTTTTCAACATGTCATTGAATTATAATATTTCTCTTGAATCTAAATATGCTATTAGCATGTCTCAAAAACCAATTCAAGTTCGAGTACATTTTCAGAATCAGCATACCCAATTTAGAGTTGAGTACATCATTTGTCTGGATAGCAGATTAAAAATATCTTTTTTTGGTGGTGGTGGTGGTGGGGTCTAGTGATATTAAGCCACGTTTCAAGAAATTTTATAACTAAATTTTATCAAGATATTGAAAATAGCATATTTTTAATAAAACTTACTAAGCTTTGTTTAGGCACAAGACTAAGTAAAAGGTAGAAAATTGTGCTGCACCAATTTTCTAAGTGGCCAGGGTTGGCTTGAAAAATCATGATTTAAAATACTGACTTAGTTTTATTTGGGGTAGGACACTGGCCACTGCTGCTTGTTACAAAAATAATTTAATCAACTTAAGCAAGCCATAATTTTCTTATTCATTTAAATATAATGAAACCCAGAATTGAAGGAATAATTTTTCTATAAGATTAAATCAGATAAAATTCAAACAACAATCTATTTTGAAAAAGAAAAATGAACAGATTCTTTATTATAACTTTGCTGAAGTTGTATTGATATTGACTAACTTTAGTGTATCACATAGACATATTGCAAGGATGAGTAAAAGAAAGGATAAAATTGTTTCTTCCTTGTGCCATGTCCTTTCAAGACATGGGTGATCATGGCTCTCCACAATTTCTTGTCCTTTGTAGTTCTTAGAAAAGTTTGTCTTTTTATTATCTCTCCTAATTCCTGCTCTGCCAACCATTTACACAAGCCCTTTCTTCTTCTTTGTGCTGTATCCTTTCAGGTCTTTGGTGATCATGGCTCTCCACAATTTCCTGTTTTTTGTAACTCTTAGTAAAGTTTATCATTTTGCCATCTCTTCTAATCCCTGTTTTGCAAACCATTTACATCTTAACTTCAATGGATCCTGTGAGTATCAAATTTTCCAAGCCCTCTTTCCTCATGTGTCCTACAAATTTCAACTATCTCTTTCTGATGGTACATATAAGTGTCTTTTCTGCTACCATTTTCTCTAAAACTTCATCATTGCTCACATGTTCAGTCCATAGTATTCTCAGTATCCTTCTGTAGAACCACATTTCTCTTGCTTCAAGTCCCTTCATCATTTATGAGGAGAATATCCAACATTCACTGCCATATAAGAGTATCAATATTACATAACTGTTCAATCATCTTTTCTTTGTTTCTAACAAAATTTTCCTGTTTCTTAATACTTTGCTTAGCTTTTGAAAAGTATCTTTCACCATCTCAATGTGCCTTTGGATTTGTGTGTTACATTTTCTATATTCTGTTAAAACACTTCCTAGATATTTAAATTTTTGTACTTAATGTTGGTATCTCCAATTTGTAATTTTCATGTTGGGCTGTTGCTTTTATTGACAACCATACATTCTATCTTCTTATAATTGATGTTTAGTCCTTTCTTCTCTCTTTCCTTTATTACCTTCTGCAGGAGTTCTTGTAGATTCCTTTCTCTGCCTGCTATCAACACTGTGTCATCAGTATATCTAATGTTGTTAAGATTGTGGTTGTCAACAATGAATCCTGACAGGACTTCTAATTATCTCAGGATTGCTTCATTGTAATGGTTCAATAAGTCTAGTGAAAAGACACACCTGTTTCTATTTTTGTGAATTTACTGAATTCATTTTCTATTTTGGTTTCAGGTGATTTGATACCAGTATATGTTCGGGATTATTCTAATAACCTTTCCAAATAAATCAAGTTTACCTAGCAGTTCAAACAGTTCATTGTGACACTCTTTATCAAATGCTTATACTTTGCTAAAATAAGTTTCTTTTTTTCTATATTTGTATTTATTACAGCTATTTGCTTCTATGCATTATCTCAGGTTTTATTATGCAAGTTATAATAAAATTGGTATTAACCAACTGATAATGTTAAAATGATAAATATATAATAGTATAGTTATTTCAGATTATATAAAGATTGCAATGGTTTGTAACCTCAGAGAAGTCAGGGAGTTACCGAGAGACGGGAGCAACATTCAGAATTTTAATGAAAGCTGAATAGAAATCATAGAACAATCAAAAAAGAAATTGAAAATAATGTCAAGAGAAGAACAAAAGAAGCTCTAAAAAAGTCACAGAAAGAGATTTAAGAGAAATTCAAAAGGATAATATGCAAGAAAAGTGGATCAGTCAACAAGAAAATATTTGAAGTTAGTAACACAAATGTAAATAGAGAAAAAAAATTCAGAATATTATGAATATTAGTTGAAGACATGAATGTAACCAAATTACTGTTTTTAATATCTCCAAGAAAAAATGCAAGTTGGATGAAGAAGTAAATGCAAACTGATTTCTTGCCAGCAAGGGAGCAAGATTGGAGGGATCTAATGACTGCCTGAAGTTAGGTCTTTCAAAGAAATAGTCAACCAACACAACAGGGCGTTGTAGGGTTGTGGGGTAAAGTAATAATTTGGGATAGTATTGTAGGTAATAAAACTATCGTTCCTTTTAGGTTGATGATTTTGTCAAGAGAAATGCAGAGAATTATTGTATTTGGACAAGACATATTTTAGATGGTACCGGTCATAAGAAGCTTTAAACTAAAGAATATATTCCTGAAAGACAATGTACTTTTACACTCTGCAAAGACAATGTACTTTTACACCTTGCCAAAAAGGTTCCCAAAATGCCAAATTAATAAAATGGCTCCCAGCTTCTCTAGATATTAATCCAAGAGAAACTTGCAACCCATAAATAAAAGAGAGGAGTACCCCAACCACCCCACCTAAAAAAAAAAAAACAACAGTAAACAATATTCAAGCGAAGAAGTTCTCTAAGAAGCAATAACAATTGCTGCAAGTGATGTGAAAGCCAGAATAATAGAAAAGTTAAAATCAAAGGTCAAAAGACTGATAAAATTTACAGAATGTCAAGGAGTTCATATTAACATATAAAAATAATAATTTATTCAGTTATATAGGATATTGTGTTAATCCAATATGTTTCTCTCACCATTATCTTTTGGATTTATCTATAAATAAAAATTAATGTTAATTTAGTACATGTTCATAATATAAATTTTTCTGACTGCCCCACCAAACAAGTTATAATCAATATTTTTTTTAATAAGGATAGATGTAACTCATATGGTATTTATGTTAGCAATATATCCAGAAAATTTTACCAACATTGATTGGTTGAGTAATTTTATTGTGAAAAAGTAATTGACTTGTATAATAAAAACTGTTATAGTATAATGAACTGTAATACTAAAAATGAAACTAAGAAAATAAAATTAGCCAAAATAGGTTAATCAAAATTCACAATGTCTTTCAAATTAGTAAGGCTTGTTAATCTGATTATAAATTGTTTTTAAATTAATTACTTTGAATTTTTACAAAATTTTTGTTCTCTCAAACAAAGTCATCTCACGAATGAAATGAATTTTTAAAGAATCCTGCAATCTTTTAAAATAAAACATTTTAAAATCCTTAGAACATAAACATTTGATGGTATAAATAATTTAAGACAAAAATAATTTTTTATAATTAAGAGTTTTTAAATAATTAAAAACCAATTTTTTAATATAACGTTATTTATTGTATGATAATTACTAGAATGTTAATTTGAAATGATATAAAATCAGATTTTCTTCTCTTGGGTGAACTTATCTCAAAGAAAATTCCCAGCCTAACATAAAAGATAGAATATGAGAGTATGAATACTTTTATACTTTTTCACTGAATAAATGTGCAATACTTGCTTATCAAACTCATCTTTTTTATGTTTTATGTTGATATCCTGAATTACAATTTTCAGACTTTTCATTAACAGATTTCCTATTTCCTGCTTTTATAATTCATTTAAGTATATTTTAAGTTTATCTTCATTACTCTCCTCCTGGGGGTTAAAAAAATAATAAATAAAGCAACCATTAAAACTCTTAAATATAATTTATTTTTGATAAAGCTGTCAGAACTTGAGATATAAAAAAAAATATCAACACCTTAAAATATGGACTACAACTGAAATATTTTAATCCATGGTACATAAAAAAACCGTTTTCTAACCTTTTCAACGTTAAATTCACATGTGACTAAAGACCCATGTTTTTACCTTCTAAAAACCTCACCAATCTAGCAATTAAGACTAAACTAAAGAATAAGTGTTTTTTATTATTTAAATTCATAACTAAGTATATTTTAATACTACTTTCATTTCTTTAATATTTTAATACTACTTTCATTTCTTTAAATTATTCTTCAACTTTTACTGAAACCTGTAACATGAACTTTAATTTTCATTAGATGTGTACTTGCTATAGAGCAGTAGTTGACAAGTTTATCTTACAAGCCATTGCTATTAAATTTGTTTTTCACTGAGTGCCCCATTATCACAGCTTTGTACCAGACTGAGCTAAATTTAGTAAATATCAATGCCACACTGTTGTAGAACAATAGTTAGAAAACTTGTTTCAAAAACATTTGAAAGTGAGTGTGATTTTTACTGGCTTCCCAAATATGGCACAAGGCCATATTTGGGAAGCCAGTAAATATCTAATCTAGATACCTGATATAAAGCAAATTACTCTTATAGGTAATTACTAGGGAGACTGATTCTCAAAGTGCACAACTGGTCTTTCACTAAATTAAAATATGCTTACTAAATATCTGAAAAAGTTTGTATGAAGATAAAAATACATACAATTATGGTGTATATATGTGAGAGATTTATTTTTGATAGAAATATTTATGAAAATATTTATGAAAAGTTAAGTAAGTAAAACCATTTCTTTATCGATAATTCAATATTTGAAACATTCTTAGCATTTTTTATTGGTTCTCAGTTGTATAATAGCAAGCGATTCAAAGAATTTTTTTATTTATACATTTCAAAACAATCTTTACATTTAGAAAGCAATAGGGACACAAATCATTTCGTGTAGAAAATTAATAGGAAAAAAATAACCAACTGAGCATTAATAAGTTGGTAATGACTTAGTTGTCAGAAAGCTACTAATGTCACTATACTTCCATTTAGAATGGCAGTCTTTAGTTTTGATATCTCATAAAAGAAGCAATTTTTACAAATTATCTTTGGTTTTACTCATTATATATTTATTACTTCAAACATTATTTTTAGTGAATATCTGTATTTACGTAGGCACTCATTTTTTTTTTTAAACAGTATTTATTTCATCAACTGTCCTACACACCCAAGAAAACATAAATAAAGAAAATGTGCCCTTCAGCAGGATTCAAACCTGCATGCTTCCTTTACAGGAGGAACCACTGTCTGATCCTGTGTGCTCTGACTGCTTGGATACAGAGAGCTCCACAGTTAAGCAAGGTTCTATTTGCCCTAAAGCACATTCACTCATTAAAATTTACTCAAATGCCATATCCGCTCAGGTTCATATCCAAAACTTAAACAAAGCAATTTTTAAAGAATTAATGGATTTTATTTTTAATCTGGCCTAAAATAAAATCTGTTAATTCTTTAGAAATTTTTTAAAAAGATATAGATATATATATATATATATATATATATATATATATATATATATATATATATATATATATACATACATACATTTACTTTGTTCAGACTCTTGTTCTCATCTTTATGATCATTTTTTCACAACATTTCAGCAGTTGTACGTTCTGGCATTCCTCAGATGATACTTATTGGAATTTCAAACCAAACCTACACACAGGAGTAGATTGTTCTAATTCCACATACAATGCCTTTAGATATCTCAGTTTTAGTTAATTTGCTTTGATAACTCTGTTGATGCCAGGGATTGAACTCACAATGCTTTGGATCAAGTCACTTTTTGGTTCAATCAACATGTTTATCCACTGGGCCAGAAATAAATATAAATATATATATCTTTGCCCTAAAGTCTTTTTGATAAATTTCTGGAGTAACTGAAATTGTAAAATGCAAAATGTAGTCTATTAACTCAATATTCACAAAAGTGAAAATAATTGCCCCACAAGAAACAGGTAAAATGCACATGCAGACGAAAAAGGAAAGTGAATGACGAGCCATACAAATTTCTCTTGATGGAAAATAAAGATCTCTGCCCTGCAAGCCAGACAAGCTTTTATTATTTCATACAGCATTCAACTCTAAGGTTAAACACCAGAAATAAAATTGAAATAGAATATAAAATTGCTACAATCAATATATAATCTTGGAATTATTTCACATTTCTAAAAAGCTGACCTCTTTTATGTCTGTGTTTTTTTTTTTTTTTGCAGGGAACCAGTACAATTTTACCTTGGTGAAGTCTATATGTAAAATTTATTGAAAAGTGACCAGTTAATTTCCAAGCTTTGAGTGCCATTGCCAGACAAATAGAAAATAAATGTTATGCATTAGATGAACTGAGATAAATCAAAAACAGTTATTGAAGCAAAGCAAATCATTTGGAGCCAGTCATTTGTCATCAATGTCAGGGAAGAAAAGAAACTAAGTGCATAACTTCCAAGAAGAAAACTTTACATGCAATGAACAGAAGAGGCTTTATTGATTCTCTCAAGATAAAAATGACTTGTGTTTTCTTTTCAGGAACCAATCATCAATGTTCATTTCTATTTGCTATCAAATTCTATCAAAGCAGCAGAAGCCAACCTGGAGTCTCCTGCACAGCCACAAGAGATCACAAATAAGTTACCCGAGTGGAATGACTCAGATTAGAGCTGATAAATGTCCACACAGATATTGAGGATTTGATGGTCGGATCAAAAATGGGGTGCATTACTGGCTCTCTGATTTCAAGCTAATACAGATGTTTAAAGAAGTACTGCATTCTTTTTTCTTTTCTTAAGTATCACTTGCATGACTTTCATGGGAAAAGGTCCTTTGTCCTGAGCGCAAATCCTTTTGCTAAGAAAACGTCTTTATTACACTGGGATGATACCACTTCAGACTAATTTAGTAACAGAGTTACACACACAGGAATTAACTAAAAATCACTTTTCTAAGAAAAATGTGATAAGATTCTGTAACCTGAAACTGAACTACAGATCTCTTAAACACCTTGGATTTTACTCAGATTTAAGTGTTATATTTTCTTGTGTATTGTTTCATAATGAAGATATGAAGGTGGATCAATAAGTCAATAGCCTAAAAATGTAGCTATTAGCTGAATTTTGATCTGAAGCTTTTGTTGTATAATGTTGGAGCTATGTGATTAATTAAGTGCAATGAAAAGAAAAGAGACTATTTTGAAAAATATTTGTGGAAAATAAATGTTTTCGTCATCATTAGATAATGGACTTATTGATGTACCTACATTTATCAACACATTGAAATATGCTTTTATGAATTTGTTTATTTTTGTTTTTCAAAATTAAATTGGCTCTTTGAAAATATAATATGATATTAATAAAAAAATAAGAGAGTTAGTACTACACTGTTTTTTATATCTCAAATGTCTTTGAGAATATCGAAAAACCCTACATTTTTAGCAAAAGACAACAGTTACTTAAGTACCATATGTGATACATGCTTGGATAATCCTGTCTCTTGATTCATGACTGACAAGGCAGATTTTTCCACAGTAGGTTGCCCTTTCTTTCTGCAGTAGACTGGTTGCCAACCAAGGCTATAGGACATAAGGCCATCCTGCTATTCACAACCGATAACTGGGGGCAGAAGAAATGGATTCACACCATTCCCAAGGATATTTGCACATAAGTGAATGTAAGAAACTTAACTGGAATTCGAACTCAGCTCTCTGATTTCTCATTCTGAACAGATATCCATTACACAACAACACACATCCAACAATATCCAAGACATATAATATTTTCATAAAGATACTTTTTAGGAGTTCCGAGAAGAAAAATAAATTACATTAAAATCTGTATGGATTTAAAACTACCCAACAAGCTTGTATAAATTTAACACATGAAATTTATGTAAACCTTATAAAGGAGGAAGATTAACTCAGAAAGTGGCTTTGCAGTTCATAAAAATAATTCAAGCAACAATCATCTTCAACAAAACAAAAGATTTTTATTATAAATTTAAAAGAAATGATTGCCCATCTCTATAAAATTTGTCTTTTTCCTAAAATGTCAGATATGAACAGAACAAATTTTTCAGAAGTAGTTTTAAAAATGAAATAAACTTATTAAAAATATATTCTAAAGTCCACAATAAATAAACCAAATAAATGTTTAAATTGATGAGATCAAATTTTAGTTCTAATTTAATAAATTTGAGTAGAGAGCATGACTTTATTTAACTTAACAATGCTATCTAATTTGCTGTTGCTCATATTAGTTTTCTAAGATTATTAATAAAATATGTATTTTAACTCTTATACAATTAGTACTAATTATAGGATTTATATTGGGTAACTGAATAGCAGAAACGGAAAAACACCTCTGTACACATTTCATACCTAGAAAGAACTTCTTTAGACTAATAATGGTTTTATGAATTAAATCATATATTATATATATATATATATATATACACACACGTGGGTGAAGAGGAAGAAATACAACAAATGCTAGTTACAATTTTACAATGAGAAACATTGAAGATACTGGGATTCAAATCTTTAAATTTTTGACACCTCGAGTACCTAGATACATAAACTAGCTGACTTCATTCCATTTTTTTTTTCTTGTAATCGTGCTTGTTTTCAAGTATCCCCCATTGTAATAGCAAGTTTTGTGTAGGGAAAGAAGATATGTTGTATGATCTTGGGTGTAATTTACCACAGAAGATTCTGAAATTAGTACACTTTCAATACATTTCCACCTTAATAAATTACTTTCTTTTTTAATTAAAACTGCATTAAAAAGTCAAAATTCTAATCAGACTTAGTATGATTATTAATTAATGTGTTGAGTGTATTGTTTTGTAAAAGAGATCCCCTTTGTGTTTATAAAATCTTTTATTTACATTCCTTGATGTTTCACCATGTATTTCTAGAAAAAGTTTTATATTATATTATAGAATTTATATTATAATTATTTGCCAGTAGAAAAAAAGGAACAACTCAGTAATTAACCAAATTCTAAGTATATCTAAAATTCATATTAACTTGACCTTCAATTCAATTCTTCATACCACATCCCTCATCTTGGGGATCAACAAAAATGCATCTCTTTTGATTGATTGATGGATTCATTCATTCATTTTCTATGGCTTATGGTCGGGGAGAAAATATGGATTCATAGCTTTCCCTAGGGTATTCGTATGTAAGCAAATCTAAAAAAACCCAACTGGAACTGGAAGTCAGACCTGATTAACAATTCTCCATTGCACCACCTGCACATCCTAGCTTAGAGCACCTAGTATTCCCAAATGGTCCTCCATTTAGGTACTGGCCAGTCTTGACATTGCTTAACTTTGGTGATCATATGAAAATCAGTATTTCAATGTGACATGGCTGTACACCAAAAATTAAGGAATGTTATAAAAGACACAGAGGAATGGAATAAAGTAGTTAATGGAGCTCAAGTTCATAATTT
>CAHIKZ030004203.1:195000-270000 GCA_903632075.3 Acanthosepion pharaonis
TATAGATACAATATAAATTCGACCTTGCCTACTGAACGCTCCTTTGTGGCCGAGACGGTAAGGCACGTCAGCGTAAATGATGGTTCCGTAATAGGATGCAGGTTCAAATCCTGTCAAAGGACGAATATTTTCAATGAAAATTTTCGGACATTCAGGCCGGTAAATGTTATTTAATACTGTTTATTATAAACAGAGCATTTACTTAAATACTTGTATCTATAAAAATGTCTTTAATAAATAAATTGTCGGACTTTGTCCATTTCTTAAAATATATATATATATATATATATATATATATATATATATTATGTACTTATTGGAAAGTACTCAATATCAGTGATAGAGCTAACATATTTAGTTTGTCCAACGATCACAAAAGCGTGAAACACAGGGTCACATCTCACATCCATCTAACTATATATATATATATATATATATATATACACATATATACACAAATAAATATATAAATACACACATATCTACATATACACACATGGATATATATACATATACACAGTCATGCATATATATATATATATATATATATATATATACACACACACACACACACACACACACACATTGAAACATTTTATTAATAATGAAATCAAAGTGACCCTTACATTTAGACTCTGTATTTTTGTATTTTTGTTTTATGTGGTTGCCGGTGCAAATAATTTTTGTACAAACGTAAAAATCAAAAAGACATGTGTTCATTTTTGGGGTAAGCTGTGAATATGGTAGTCAAACAATATAACTCATTGTGTATGCAAGAGTGTGCAGTTACAGACTAAATTTTAAAATATATATCTATGTAAAGATCAAAAGAACTTATTGAAGCTTTAAAAAATTGCATAGTTGTAACGTATGATTGAGAAGGCGATAAAAAAAATCTATCAAAATGATTTGGAGTAAATTTCTCCACTAGATGCCATACATATATATATATATATATATATATATATATATATATATATATATATATATATATATATATATTACATACACACACATTATATATATATATATATATACACACACATGTAGCTTCTGTTTCTAGTACTGAACACCACCAATTTAGCACAGAAAATGACATAATAGACTCCTTCATTCTTTAGAAACTCTTCTGTATAGCTTAAATTTAACAAGTGAATCATTTAAGATTTTAATGAAACCTGGCACTGAAGGTTGAACTTTTAATCAATTTCTGCAGGTGTGTTTTTATTGATTCAACATGTCAGCTCTACAAGTGGCACTATCTCCAATAAAAAGTCCTCTTTACCCAGAAGGGAGTTGTTAACTGTAAACCTTAAGATCTCCAATTATATGTGCTAATCTTGAAATAAAATATGTGGATATAGAAATTAACACCTGAACCAATCTTCAGACCATATCACTTGTGTAGCTCTTTATATTGGTGGTGTATGGAAAGTAGGGGAAGGAAAAACCTGCTCCTCCCAGTTCTTTTGTTTAGGGCTAATATTTTAGGCTATTTATTATTCTGACCCTTAGTTTACTTATTTTATTTTTTTGTTCTAAATTTTGGTATTTGAAATATAGTTTAATAGATTTAAGTTGTCAGATGCTATTTTGTCTTTTAATTCGTGGTTGTGGGTAGCATAGTAAGAATTTGTTTTTGTGTTTGCCTTTGGAAATGACCTTTGACCTTTTATTTAGGAGTTTATATTGTTCTGGAAAGGTAATTATTGCTATTTTTTCCCTAGACAAAGGTTACATTGTTTTGAAGTGTTGGTGCTTTTTTTGATTTCGTAATTTCCATTTTATTTTTGGTTTGTTTTTGAGGTTTCATATGTTATGCTATTCACAAATTTTTTTTATTGTTAAATTGTTTTGTGTAAGTAGCTTCTGTTTCAAGGAATAATATATTATTCCTATTTTTTTTCTAGCTAAAGATCAGGACTATAAATAACCAAAAACATTTACCTGAAACAAAAAAAAAAAAAAACGGGAATAAACAGTTTTCTTCTTCCCCTACTTTCTGTAGGACCCCACTGGCATATATATATATATATATATATATATATATATATATATATAAACATCACACAAGGAGCAGTGACATATGATCTGTAGAGTCATGAAAATGACAGTCACCATACAGTGTCATTTCTATATCCACATCTACAAACACTATCTCTGATAGAGTGTTCATCCCACATAAATATAGCAAGTTTTAAGCCATTCATATTACACACACACACACACACGGCAGGTAAATCAGATAACTAAAAGCAAATTATAAAGAAAAAACAGATTTTCAATAGCAAAAACCTGTACAAAATTTGTAAGTTCAACTTAGCAAAGTAGAAAATGATTATTCAGTAAAACCATCCTCAACTTTGACGACAACCTCTATTGTTTTTTTCTTTTTGATGGCAGCCTTCAACAGGTCCTTACTATTGTAAACCCACTAATCAGTCTCCCTGTTGATGAAATCCTAAATGCAATACTTTACAAGATACAAATGAGGAAAGCAAGAAAGCAACATGGTAAGAGTGACATGATCATGAAAATTCTCATCCAGCTACCCCTGAGCCTCATTGAAGGAAGCAGCATCCTGATTGAACATATACAGCCACACCTTCACTATTGTGTCCTGCACATTGACATAAACAGTGACATTGATCCTGAGGTCCTGAAGGACAAAATGGAGAGTATGGCATAATTCAGGACCATGAAGACCATCAACACGGCTAAATGTGCTGGGTCCACACAGTGCCATCTGTCACTTCTGTTCACCTGACCACTTTCAGAACACTTGCTAACACTGAGTACCTGTTATTGGTGGCTAGTGTCATAAGTGCAGTTTGCCTTTTTATTTCCTGTGTCAAAATGGAAACTGCCATGTTAATGTTTTCGATACATCTGAAAGAGAAATGCATGTTTTAAAACATGATGCATGCTATATAATGTCATATATGTATATTTGTAAAGTTAAAAGATTGAGTCAGCTGTTACAGTTACAGATTCTATCCTTTTGTCAACAGGGCTTTAACAACCTTGTCTGTCAGGTTGAGAGCAGGTGGAAAGAAACTGTAACCAAGTCAATTGAGGCTTTTCTGCTTTTCTACATTAAGCTGAGCCAACAGAAATAACAGTTGGATAAATCGAGCTAAAGAATTATCATTGAATTCACTTAATCTGGATTAGTAATTCTATAAAAATAAAACCAAAAGAAATAAATAAAATAAGCGGGAATGAATAAGGGAGCTTATATGCACAAAGCAGCTTCAGCTAGTTTGAAGATTTTTGTTTGCTTTTTGCTGTTGCATTTAATTCATCTTAGCAACAATACATGCATTGCTGTATAGTTTGTAGTATGAAATTTGTGTTCATGAAAACAAGATTTGACCAATAAAAAGATTTAATTACAGAGAAAACAGTTGATTTTATAACAGCCATGTTGGTAAGATCAGGAAGAAATTCAGCAATAAAAATGTATGTTCCATGAGAAGTTGCTGAAAAGTTCTCAGCCGGCACAACTTTCCTAAATCTGACCAAATAAACACAAAAATAACAGTTTTGGAATAATTTTATTTCAGCCGAGCAGTTTTCATCACTAACTTATATTGGCAAGAGAATACTACATCAGAAGTGTACAGCATATTTTTGAATCTCCCCCACTCCACAAGCAAGGCAATAAACCCACTAAAATGCAAGGAGTTACTGAGTGTTAGAGAATATGAGAAAAAATACTATTAAGAAGAAAAAACAATAAAAGAACAAGAATTAAGACAGAAGATAACAATCAACTGTGCTTAAATTCATAAAGTCTAGGTACCATAGAGAAAAGTTCCTCAGAACAATTAACATGAAAGTATTTGTAGAAAAGGCAGAAAGAAGCTACATTACAGTGGTTGGAAAGTGACTGAAGCTGAGATGTCAGGTCAGAACCAATCACATTGCAGATTCTTCAGATTTTATCAAGAATCTCTAAATATATGGTAGGAACACCAGATTATATGTGGCAGCAATATTCAAAGCAAGAATGAACAGTAGATTTATAAATATGTAAAATAGATTCTGACAAGAAAAATTGACTCGTGAACCAATTTTTCTAGCAGCAGACCTATCAGTTGATTAAATCTTTCCACTTCATGTCAGCTAAAAATGTTAGTCCAAAAAGGTGCAAGGAGCCACTCTCCTGGAAGTTAGCATCAAACATGCTGATGAAAATGTCCTCTCTGACGATTAAAAGAGAACAGTTTCGTTTTGGAGGCATTAAAATTAACAAGCCATTCCTTGCCCCAGTTAACAACATATTGTAGGTCATTTTTTTTATATCTGCTGCCAATTTGACTTTATTTAACCAAGCAGACTTACTATTAAGACCAGAGTAAATAGTTGTGTCATCACGATAAATACCAACTGACGACACCAGGGAGTTCATTGATGAAAATTAAGAACAATGTAGATCCAAGGATAGAGCCATCGGAAATACTTGCATTAATGAAATAAGATGTAGAAGAGTAATAGTAATAATAATAATAATAATGACAATTTCTGCTTTGTGGTATGATGAAAAATATAAGGTCTGTTTAGAATGTATCCAGCTATCTTTAATATCTCAAGAACTGGTTATATGTCCTTAGCGTAACTTGGCAACCTCTCAGGGAGGAATTTAGTGTGCATCCATGAATAGACACTCTCCTGTAGAGTCACTCAATTGACAGTGCGATGTCAGTGAGTTTGTGTACTTCATGACTGTCGCATTAACAATAATGTCCCATGACGAGCTTTTACAAAAAAAGATAAAAAAAAAACAAAACAAAACAAAGAAATGAAAAAAGAATCACATCCTAAATGTCTGTCAGCTCTTGCAACAGTCAAGATTTGATTCCCAACAATTGTTAGCTTTTCCTAAAGATAAAAATCATCATTAAAAGAGAGGAAATTTTGGCTGAGATTAAAGATTAAGAACATGAGTCAGTCCTGAAAGAGGATTTTGCAAATTATTCTGAAAAGTGTAAAGGGCACCAAGATAACTGGATGATTTCCTAAGGAGAATACATTGAAGAATATTAAAGCACTATAGCTGCATTCTTCTATGTTGACAATCATGGCTCTCCACAATTTCCTCTCCTTTGTAGCTCTTAATAAATTTTAGCTTTTTGTTATTTCTCCTAAACTCTGTTCTACCATCCATTTACTCAAGCTCTCTAGATAGATTAGGTGTTGTTTTCCTCTGTCCTTCTTGCCTTCAATATGTACTGTGAGTATCAAATTTTCCAAGCCCTCTTTCCTCATTATGTGCCCTAGAAATTTAAACTATCTCTTTCTGATGTTAAGTATAAGGGTCCTTTTTGTTTCCCTTTTCTCTAAAACTGTTGTTGCTCACATGTTTAGTCCATCATATTCTCAACATCCATCTATAGAACCACATTTCTGTTTCCACAAGTCACTTCTTCATCTGTGAGATTGTCCAGCATTCACTGCCATAGAGAAGAATCAACATTATGTAACAGTTTAGTACTCTTTTCTTTGCTTGTAACAAAATTTTCCTGTTTCTTAATATTTTGCTTAGCTTTTGGAAGGCATCTTTCACTATCCTATTGCACCTTCAGATTTCAGTATTGCATTTTCCATCCTTTGTTAAAACAATTACCAGATATTTAAACTGTATTGCTTTTTGATTTTGGTATCTCCCGTTTGTAATTTGCATGTTGGGCTGTCCTTTTTGCTAACAACCATGCACTCTCTAGATTTCCTTCACTACCTTCTGCAGGAGTTTTTGTAGTTTCCTTTCTATGCCTGCTATCAACACTGTACCATCGTCATATCTTATGTTTGTTAAGATTGTTGCCACCAATAATGAATCATGGTAGGAGTAATTCTCACAGAATCACCTCACGATATAGATTGAATGTTGGGTATTTTATTTTCTCTTATATATAATGGATGGATACATCTTTATGATTAATTATAAGTCTTTATTATTAGAAATATGATAAAAACTCAAGATGCTTCAAAACTACAAGTATTCATGACTATTATAATGATTTTTGTTTTCTCAGATTAGTAATAAAATCTGTTTGATAGTCTATATTCTGTACCATTCCTTAGCATTGCTTACTGCAACAGAAATCTGAAGCCACATTAGAATAGCTAGATGCTAAACTAAATATTAAGCAA
Organism: Acanthosepion pharaonis; assembly: GCA_903632075.3. Lineage (NCBI taxonomy): Eukaryota > Metazoa > Mollusca > Cephalopoda > Sepiida > Sepiidae > Acanthosepion > Acanthosepion pharaonis. The sequence goes on from CAHIKZ030004203.1 coordinate 201,157, forward strand.
GAAAATTTTGTTAGAAACAATGGAAAGAGTGATAAAATGCTATGTAGTAGTAAGTCACCTATATAGTTGTGAATGCTGGATAATTTCCTCGGAGATGAAGAGACTCGAGGCAAAAAGAGATGCAGTTCTACAGAAGGATACTGAGAATACTGTGGCTGCAACATGTAAGCAACAAAGAAGTTTTAAGGAAAATAAGAACAAAAAAAAAAACACACCTGTACCTAGAGATGGCTGAAATTTCTGGGGCACAGAAGAAGAAAAGAGGGCTTGGAGAATTTGATACCCATAGAACAAATTGAAGGCAAAGGGGACAGAGAGAGAGAGAGAGAGAAAAACATTGAGAAATCTATCAAATGAGCTTGAGTAAATGGAGGACAGAACAGGAATTGGGTAAAATAGTTAAGGAACTTACATTGTTTAGAACTACAAAAGACAGGAAGTTGTGGTGAGCCATGATTAGCTATGTCCTGAGCAGACATGGTACACAAGATAATCTGTTAGAATAAATTCTCTGACAGAGCCATCAGTGATTTAATGCCTACAGTTTTAATAAATTACTGATGTTCTCTTCAATTCTCTTTGGTGTAAGAATATACAAAATTTCTTGTAATTGTTCAAATTTAGACATCACCAGAGTTATTTGTTTTGATTAATCACTAAGACTAGTGATTAACTAGCACAACTTTTAATACTGATTAACATAACCTATCATTGTATTTAATCAAATGATAAAGCACTTCTTGTACTAAATAATAGTCCCATTCACAGTTCCAATAACTTACATTTATAGATTTTAATATTATGATTAATTTATCTGACATGCCTATGTTAAAAGTATTAGAAATTGTGAGAAACATTCATATATTCTTAGTGCTATTATCATAAGCAACTATTTTCATATTTAAATTTATTATTAACTACTCAGATATTCTTAATCTGCCATCAGAATCAATGTGAACAATGCAACTTGATCGGTTCTATTGTGGTGCCACCTGTTGCCAAAGGCCATTGTGCAAAGGGACGTTTAATCCTACTGCAGTCATTACAGTTGAATACAAAATTATTGAACAATGAGAAAAGTTTAACCTAAGGCCAAGAAAGTAAAACCTTCCAGATTAAAAGAGAAGAAACACCAATAACAACACAGAAATCTATTGAATAATAAAAATTATTGAATCAAGGAATGTCATTTTGCAGAAATGTTCATGTTAGGAAGTGTATATGTATGTATGCATGTGCACACAGACACATATTATATATATATATATATATATATATATATATATATATATATATATATATATATATATATATATATATGAATAAAATTAGACAAGATGAAAACTATTCTTATTTTTATCCTCTGAGGGACTTTATCAAGGCAATGAGATTGTGTCGGCTAAGAATAGTTTTTCCTCTTGTCTCTTTATTCATTTTGTTTCTTTACACTTTATCTGAAAATTATACACACAAACACACACATATAAGAAGTAATGGATTTTTTATTTATTAATCTGACAGATTTTTATCACTTTAAACGTAATATTTAGTGGATATCCATATTTTAATAGACGCTTCATCTGAATATTGCCTTTAAGTGAAATCTTTTAATAAGATTTCTCAAATATTCAGGCCGGTAGATGAAAATAGATATACTGTTTAAAATAAATAGAGTGTCTACTCAAATATGGGCATCAACTAAAAATAACATTTAAAGTGACAAAAAACTGTCAAATTGGATAAAAAGAACATTTGGACAGTTTTTATATAATTTATCATCCGAAAAAAAAAAAAATTATTAGATCACATGAGAAATTGTATAAAAACAAAATCAAAGCATCTTGTCTGTCATATTCAATGATAGAAAAAAAAAAATTATATTATATATATATATATATATATATATACACACGTGCAGATATAAGTCCTATGTTCTAAATTCCTAATTTAATAGGACAAAAAAACTGATTGGAAGGTTTTGTTTTTTTTACTTTCACCTAATACAAGGCTTGAGAGGGTTACAGTTAAAAGGTTGATATGAATGGAAGTAAAGATTAAGGTAAGGAGAAAAAATAACAATTGCCCCTTCACTTGAACAGGTCAAGATTGAAGTGTTTAGGAAAGCACTCATGCAGGAGTTGCTCCACAAAATGGAAGTTCTTTGGAAAATGCTGTTTGAGTGGAACCTCTTTCTTACATTGAGAATGCAGAAGTAAAGGGAATTTGACATTGTGGAAGTAACAATTTCTGGATGGGTAGAACTAAAGAACGAAGCTCATCTGAACATTTGCCATGGAAATAGCAATAGATAGCAACAGGTTTGTAACAGTGCATCTGTGAGGAAAGAGGTTGTTGAGTGGAAAATAAGTTTCCTCTTACCAAGACTGTAAATGATTTCATACAGTTTAATTCATATATACTGAATGTCTGTATTTCTGTCAATCTGTGATAATTAAAGAGATATGGTAGGCATATAATAAGTAGCTAAGAAGTGTTTTATGATTATTCTAATCAAACCCTTTTTCATCCCCTTGAGCTACGATAACCTGAACAAAGAGCTAACAGGAACCACAAAGGTCAGTCTATAACTTTGTGTGTTTAAATCTTATAAAGGATTAATGAAAAAGATATTTGTCAACATATGAACCGGATTGACGTCTAAGTAATATTTTTTATTTTATTTTTTATAAGATGAACCATTGTGAACTTTTATTAATAGTCACTACTATTTACTTTAATATTATCATCATTTTTCATATTTCTTGATTAAATGCATAAAAAAAAAAACAATAGACACTGAAAATGTAAGAAGATAAATTCTATTAAATGTGGCAAGAATCAATTTTTAAAATATGTTTCTTGCCACAATTCCTAGAATTTATCACTTAACATTTTTAAGGTCAATCATTGTTGTTTTTCATTATGTCATCCAAAAACTTCAGTTATCTTTATACAAGTGTTCTTTTTGTTCCCATTTGCCTTTAAACTTCTTTGTTGATTACATGTATTCCATAGTATTCTCAGTATCCTTCTGTAGAACCACATCTCTGTTGCCTCAAGTTTCCTCTTCATCTGTGAGGGTGGATGTATCCGTGGTGTAATTGATATTGGCTTGGGATGAGAAATCAGACACCTTATTTTGAATTCCATTTGGTTATTTTATATTCACTTAAGCACAAATCACAGTTATGGGTTAAAAAGTAGGACTTGATCTGGAAAAATTATTGTTATTCTCAAAAAATTGTTAATGTAATATTCATTTGCAAAAAAAAAAAAAAAAAAAAAATTCTTGCAATCCCAAATATTTTTCAACTTTAAATAACCCACAAAAGGGTTGCTAAGCCATAAATAAATCAACTTTCCGTGAGAAAATTATCCAGCCTTCATAGGAGGCTTTCTATTGTATAGCATTTCCTCACTCCTTTCTTTATTTCTAACAAAATTTTCTCATTTCTTAATACTTTGCTTAGCTTTTGGAAAACATCTTTCACTATCCTAATGTGCCTTTGGATGTTTGTCACAGTAAGCAATTGTCTTAAGCTAGACTACAATTGAGAGAAAAATGTTTACCTAATATTTAGTTTTTTTCTCATTTCTGATATGAGTGTAGAGAAGAATAACTTGCATATATATGAAATGGTGTTAGTTTCTCATTTTATAACAAGTTTTGGAATGATCATGTCATTCAAGATTCTCTTGTCTTTCAGAAATTACAGATTTCCCAAGAGTACACAAAGGGAAAACAGTATTTGACATTAGGTATAAAAGTTAGCATAACAGACATTATTATTGAATTGAAACCAACAAAACTCATATCAGACACTGTTAAGGCCTGTCTTTTATACAGCTATTCTACTGGATATCTTATGTTGAATACTTTATATTTGATAGCAATCAGATTTCCTGATTGAGACAGAAAGTACAAGATTCGGATATACACTGCCAGAGGGTTTCTGAAATGAGAAAGAATTTAAAAAGAAAACACTATGATTAAAATAATTTCTTCAATTACTGAGCTATTTTTATATCTAATTTCTTTTATTAAAAAATACATATTTTTTAAGCAATAATTAAGAAAATATATATATATATATATATATATAAAAATGCAAGCAGAACATATCAGCAGAGGAAGTTATTTTTACTGGTTTGGACATGATTTATAGGAAGGTGTTCACATGAATTATCATTCCATGTTTTAGATGCTTTCCCTGTTATAAAAATAAAAAACATTTCCTTAATTTTTATGCTTGCATTGAAAATGGGGTTTTATGTATCTTTTTACAAACTCAGAAAAGACAGTATTGTCAAATTTTAATATATCTAAGTGCTGCACCTCTATAACATGCGAGCAATCATAGCTCTCTACAGCTTCCTATATTTTGTTGGTCTCAGCATTGCTTTTTCCTTTCTGAGCCCTCTGTTCATATGCACACATTTATCAGATAAGTTTTACACTAATTTTCTCTACTTCTCTTGCCTTTACTGTTTTCTGTGAGTGCTAAATTTGCAAAAACTTCCATCCTCATTTACATCTGTCCACTGTATTTTCAACATTTGTCAGTAGAATAGAATCTTGTTTAGTCTTCTTTATTTTGGATAAAACTGTCCGGTCTTCACTGCAATAGAGGAGGATTACTATTGCACAGCACTGTTTTGTTTTTTTTTATTTTTAACAAAATTTTCTTGTGTCTTAATACTTTGCTTAGGTTTCATAAGGCAACTTAGCTCAAGTATAAGTGTTTATATAAAGAAAGAACATGCAAACTTTTTGGAAAGTGTACCTAATCGGCAGTGTTTCGGGGATTTGTAGGCCAAAACAAACTCTCTCTCTCTATATATATATATATATAAATTTCTTTTAAATAATATAATAGTTTCCATTATGAATAATCATAAACTCCTTTGACAGTTCTTTTGACAGTACTGTTAAAGATGAAGACCCAATGCAAACAATGAAGTTTTTTTTTTCTGAGAGAAATCCAAGTCAACTTTCCCTCTTTGTCTTTTGGACTGTAGGTCAATCACTTTTAATTGTAAATCTGATAAGAGGTCATCAATGATACATAAAAAAGACATTTTTAAAAAGTTGTATGTATTATAATATTAAAGGAAATAAAACTATATGGTCTGTAGGCAAGATGAAATATCATGTTGAGCTGGATTTCACCGCCAATTGCCAATTCCTGATATAAAGTCAAACACTGGTATTTATACTGAATCTTTGTCAAATACTGTCTGATTAATCCATTTAAACACAATATATCTGTTAGCATCAAAAATGCAAAAAATTTCAACATGCATTTCAAAATTCTCCTTCAAGGTATTTTAAGATTTCTGCATCAAGGCTCAATCTTATACTTAAGTTTTCATTTAACAAACAAAATTAGATACAAAATTGAGCTAACAGGAAAAAATTTACCCAGTACTTTGAATATTACAAATATAAAAACTCTTTCCACAAATCTTTAACAATTTACTTTAGGCTGTGTTATATAAGTTAATAATGTTGTAAATGTTTGATTTCTTTTTTTGAAAATGTTTCACTGCAAAGTATAATAATTCTAATCATTATAATCTGTTATTTGTCAATTAAAAATATTTGATTTTAAAGCTTTTTGTTTATTTTTTATTAAATTTTTTAAAGATTTTACATTAATATTACATTTTACAAATAGAAAAAAACATTAATTTTGCAAATTCTAAACAAAAATTGCCATGATGCCCTTAGTCATTGCCGCAGTGCCCTCATTTTTAAGGGGTCCACCAAGGCAATTTTTGCTTGCTCCTATCTTAGGCTAAAGTCATCTTTGTGTTTATAACCTGGTAAACATACAATCCATTACTAAAGATGCTGAAAAAAAAAAATCATTCCAGTAAGTACCTGACTCCCCTGCTATACTCTATGTTTACAAGAGCCAGATCAGGCCAAAAATTGAGTACTGCTCTCATATATGAGGAGAAGCTGCCCAGTCTTCACTTTCTACTCTCAACAAAGTTTGATAGCATCTCTGCATCCTTGTGGGTGATGAATTATTTTCCTCACTACAAGCCCTTTCCCACAGACAAAATGTCACAAGCCTCATGTTCTATCGCTATTTCCAAGGAAAGTGATCCCACAAACTACATTAAGACCTGCCATTCCATACACATTGTAGCAGACCACTCCCATTCCTTTTGTATTCCATTGGTGAGATGTAAGTTCCACTTGAGCAGCTTCTTCCCACAAACCACTGTTTTGTGGAAGCAATTCCCAAGAGGATGATTCCCTGATCACTACAATCTTTACTTGTTCAATTCTAGAGTTAACTGTTATCTTCTGCATATATCCACCTAAACTGTGTCTCTTACTTTGTAACCCTCTAGCTTGAGTGGCGCTTGGATTTTGTACAGGGTGAACATCGTCATAAGAAAAAAAAGAAGATCCCTATGTGCTTTTTAAAGTGCTTGAGGGAGTTTTTTTTTTTCTTAGCTATAGTGTGAATATATTTTCTATAATTTTGAAAAGACTATTGAACTCATTAAGTTGTTATTATTTTCACAGTATTTCAGCCTATCTATTCTGCAACTTTCTTCAAGTGTACAATTCTTAAGGTTGGTTCCTTTTCCAGAACATTTTGAAAAATATATCAAATGCTTTAGGTTTATTCTCATCAATGCAAACCACACAAGCACAAGTTTCACTTCTTTATCCAAAAATAAACAACAAAAAAACGAAGATGTCCAAAGATGCCAACAAGAAGTCATAATGGAACAGAAAGCAGTTGATATTTATATAGAATGTGGATTAATCTACATAAATAGAATCCAAGAAACAGGAATCTAATAGGAATTTTGTTGAGTGGAATGAAGTTACTCTGACTCACTTGCATCAAGTAGTTGCAAGTGAGATTCAAAATAATTTATCACTGGCAACCAGTGGCATCCACTTATGGAAACAATTTTGTTTTTTAATAAAGAAAGCATAATAATAAAAACAAAAATAATTTATTTCAAAGTGTAGAGACTCAGAAAGGGAAATACCAATTAATTAACAGTTGTAATTCATTTCTACAGTCAATGACATTTTAAATGAGAGTAGCTGTCTATGCAACAAGTTCATAGCTTATCTTGCTGTCAGCTGCTTTAAAAACAGTGGCAGTTCATTATACATATTTACAGGTAGAAGTTATCAAGTGTCACAAAATAATTTTACTCTGTCAGAGAGTACATATTTGCATCTGTCCAGATTTAATCTCCAAGATTCATAGATTTTGTGCATCATTCATGTTGTAGATATGCACTTAAATTTTAAATAGGACATTTTTTAAGGGAAGGATACAGCAATTTACAATAAAAGAAAGGTGGGCCTAATTAATGGCTGAAGTTGTTGCATATTTCCCATCATGACTGGTGGTTAGAATTTAAACCCTGGTAAAATCTTAAATAAAATTTTTCTTTCTTTACTTTACCCAATATCAAATTAAATTTAGTTATTTTTGAGTGACAGAAAAAAAATTAAAGTAGAATCTAGGAAAAGCCAAAAATGTCATTCAGGTTAATGAATTTGAAAAGTTTCTCAGATCAATGATTAAAAATAGATTCAAGCAAATGAACCTTGTAAATCTTTGAGAGGATCATCCTTCTTTTAACCTTGTCAACGGATGCTACAAAATCACAAATGAAGAACTTTACTAAATAACAGAAACCACATCATGAGGACTTTCAACAGCAGTAACAACTAAAATGGATAGCACATGCAACTTGAAGAGAAAATAATGGCATAATCAAGATGGTGACTTTCCACACTACTTCTAAAAAAGGTTTAGGAAGGAACACCCCCCCCCCATCAATACGAAAAAGAGTAATAACAGTTAATAGACTTAAGAAGACTATTTTCCTGAAAAACTGTTTAAATAAAAATATTTTATATGTTTTACCTAAAAGTAGCACCAGCTGTTTGGCCAATGAATGCTAAATATTTCTATAAAGAATTTGGTCAATATTACTACTACCAGTTTAATGCATGTGGACAAGTGGTTAAAATGTTCACTTTCCAACTGTGAGACACAGATTTGAGTAATTTTGTGATCTCTCAATGTTATATGCCTGGAGAGGTAATCCTAGCATGTGACATCTTTGGAAAGTGCTTGAAAACCATACCATGAGTTGACCCAAGTCTTGTGAGTAGAATTGGATAGACAGAACTATTTGGGAGGCCTTGATAGTTGTGCTAGAATGAAGTCACAAGTTATCATAACTGAGAGTTTGAGCCAACTGATCTTGTTCTGAGTGTTCATCATGCCAGATAATATGCTCTCTCCTTGAAGAAGTAACAAGGTTCACTCAGTATAGTTGTAATATAAACCACAGGTGGGTTCTGTGGGTGTTAAACAAACATAATTGTCTGCAACAGGGATTAGTTAACTGCCCTAGTAGACAAGCATACCTGGATACAAACAGCCAGTCATTATCAGTATAGTATTTTGATAAACTTAATATTACTTTTCTTTAAAAGACAGTTATTTCATTGATGAACAAATGACAAAATCCATTATGAAATAAAATAAAATTTGCAAGTTTTATGTTCTAAATGATATTTTTTCTTAAATCTTGAATTTTATAGCAAACTTTTCAGTTAACTTGACCAATGAGTCAGTAGTGAGAAAAATGATTAAAAACAAAATAGCACAAGATATAAAGATGATTCTGTGTATGGCAGATGACTGTGTTGATAGCCTCTTAGACAAGGTAAAAAAGGAAAGTGTGAAGAAAGGACTAACCCTTAAAGACAGGATGTAGGGTTGTTAGCAAGAGGGACAGTCCAAGATGCAAGCTGAAAACTGGAGATATCAGCATCAATAAAGTATGGAACCTGGGAATTGTTATAACAGACAATGGAAAATGTGATAAAGGAAAATTTCATAAGGAAAAAAGAAAAGAGTGCTGAAGCACTATTTAATATCAATCCTCCTATATAGCAATGAATGTTGGACAATTTCTGCAGCGATGAAGAGAAAATTTAAGACACTAGAGATATGGTTCTACAGAAGGATGCTGAGAATACCATGAATAGAGCACATAAGCAATGAGTAAGTTTAAAAGAACATGGAAACAAAAAGAGCATTTATATTTAGAATCAGAAAGAAAAGTTGAAATTTTCAGAACACAAAGTTGACAGATTTGTTTTCTACACCTTATGAATTTGGTTATTTAAAGCCAAACATATTTTGGATTGTAGGAAGTTGCTTATAGTATGCAGTGTTGCTAAACGCTTCCTCATTTAGGTACTGACTGGACTCAATGCAGTGATCAAATGAGAATTGGTGTTTTCAGTGTGATTTGACCATAGGCCATATAATGAAGAAAGAGGGTTTGGAGAATATTTTGTTCTATCCTCTGCCACTTTTCATTTCAAACACCTTTATAATTTCTTTCACAATTTTTTTTTTATACCTTTCTTAGGAAAGAAGTGAACTTTTACAGAATTTTCTTTGCTTATGTGGAAGTTAAATATTAAAACAAACAACAACTAAGCAAATGCAGATGATTTTCAACACTATTTGAATATTTTGACAATATATATGGTACAATGTTGATTATTATCAAGAAATACCTTCATCTAATTACTCTTGACCTCAACTAGTAAACCAATCATGAAGCAACATTCGGCAAAAAAATGTACAACATGAAACATACTAAACCACTTTTAACATGTTTGACCATTCACAACACCTTCTCCATAAACTGTACAAATCTTTATTTGTATTTGAATTGAAGTTTTACCTTTTATAAAATAAAAAAGTATGCCAAAATGATTATTTTCTTCCATCTCCAATGTTAGAAGATGGAAATGAAAAGTTTGATATTTTTTTTTAAAATACACTGTCACAATACAATCAAAAGCAATCATTTTGAATGAAATTAGTTAAAACTAAACAGTCATAATGCCCTCTTATGACAAAAACCCAAATTAACTTTTTTGGATACTCCCAAATATTGCATTTCAGAGTTGCTTAAGAGCAGAGATATGTATTTGATAACAGTTTGAAACTTCACTTCTAATGTCATTGTAATAAATTCTTTAATATTTTAAAAATTTTCCCAAAGAAGAAATTACTTGTCCATAGAATTTGACTCAAATTACATATAAGTAAAGAAATGCATTTTCCTCTGCTCCTCTATCAGAAACAAACCTATTTTCAAATATTTTTATCCATTATAAAGACTTACCACTTTCATTTGGATGCATTTTTTCTCGTTTTTAAAGCATTTTTATCATAACACACACGCTTTTATTGTATGAATTTTTCAGTTATAAACAATGACAATTTATTCTTGTCAACGGCAGTTGAGTGACTCTTGCAATTCATAATAAGCAATAAGTGTTGATGACTGACTAGGTCAGCAAAATGCCTAATAACAGAGACACACAGAGAGACACACAAAAAATGAAAAGTATTGATAAGAAAGAAAATACAGTGCAAAAGGAGTGAAGTGAGAGAAATTCCAGTGACACACTGAATGATTGTGTTGCATAATGTCCTCAGAGATTTTTTTTTTTTTTGTTTCCTTTGCCTCTATGGGTATTATTTATCACGAGTGGGCAAAAAAGGAGATGGGAAAGAAGGGAGGAGGAAAACAATGCTAAAGACTAACTTGTTGAATCCAATGACCACTTAAACTACAGTTTCCAATAACAGCATGAAAACTCTGTTTGAAAAGACAATTTCAAACATAACTGGCAAATATAAATAAACTCAAGATTAACAAAATCAAAATACAAATAAATACATTTTTTAATTTTTGGGCTACTCAACACAATGTCTTATAATTTTTTTTAAAAATATATTCTCAATGAAACAATAAAAATTAATGTCTGGATCAAATAAATTATAGTCACTTTTCTGGCAAGACTGTATGAAATAGTTTGGTAATGTGATGGTAATTTAAGATTGTCAAAGAAACATTGGACAAAATCTTTGAATGGACTTTGTTTTCTCCATATAAAACAAGTAATAATACATAATTAAAAAGTATTTTGCATTTTACAAACGATCTCTTCAAAATAGTTTGCTCTGATTTGAAAACAGTTTTATTTCATTTGAATAAAATCACAAGTGAAAAAAACAATTAGATTTTTTGCCAATATAACTTCAGGGCAATTCTCCTGGGGGGGAAAAAAAAAAAAAAAAAAACTCGCCACAAAAGCCAGACATCAGTGTGAAATAAACATGACATATTGTGCATAACACCCCATTTACAGTGGAAAGAAATACAATGACCCCTAAAAATAAATGATAGGGAACCTAACTGAAGAGGTCTATAGGTTGATGGAAGCTGCTTTCATGAATTTAACAAAAGGCTGCATGAGCCAGCATAGTACAAAATTCAGGTTAATGCAGGCAACTATAGTTAAAAAAAAAAAGAAAAAAAGAGATAGAACATACAAATACAAGAACCTGTGTAACTGAAGATATGGGATCTCTATGTTTCAAGTTTGTACTGAGATTAGCATAGGTTTTGATAAACTTGACATATTTTGATAGAAAATACAATTGTAACAGGTGGAAGAACAATGCCGATTTTGACTAGGGTACAATATGTGCATTGCTAGGAGACAATAGATATTCTGATAGAATTCTCAAAGTCTTTGGTCATCTTATAAGATAGTAATACTCATAGTATGGCACCAACCATTTCTAAACTTTCAATGTTGATGCATGCTGCAATAACTTTCTGTGTGCTGAAGGAATATAGTTCAAAAAGTTCTCATGCCACAGATATGCACACACATTCCCTGTGTTCAATTAGAGACATTTGAGAGGGGGGGGTCTGATTGTAGGCCTTTAAGAGATTGTGTGGTTATTTCAAAGAATTGCAGTGCATATTGGATGTGGCATATTGATGGTGCTTCAATGTTGGAAACAGTGATCAAATAAATTTTCTTATACCTGTAAACTAGGTTCTGTACAGCCACAAAGTGCAAACACTAGCCATTATTAGAGCAAATATGGTCTCAGGAGTGTCAATATGGATTATTAGGAATTATTTACTCAGAGCAGGACTATGGGTACATGTATCTCTAGCAAAACTACTTACACCACAACACCACTTTACATATCTCCAATGGTGTCACAATAGGAGGGGGACTGAATGGTACTGGAGTGTTTATTGATGAGAGCAGGTTCTGCCTTCATTCAAATGATGGTCGTTTGTGTGTAAGATGTACAGTAGGGGAACAACATCTTCCAAAGTATAATTACCCACAACACACCATCCAAATCCTGGCATCCCTTATGTATGTTCAGGACAATGTTCAACTCATTCTGAAGATTAAATTGCAAAAGGAAAGCGATGTTCTGTTCAAAAATGATAATGGTCATTAACATCATGTCTATGTTATTCAATATGCTCTTCAAGATACTCAACAACTTCCCTGCCTGGCACAATCATCAGAGAGGCATAGAAGAATATGTATTGCAGAATGGTAATTGCCATCTGTATAATCATATGTCTGCTAGATTACAGGCCTGTGTTTAAGACTAAGGAATCTTATCTTGGATCTTGTGTACATATTAATCCATATATGTGATCATTTAACATAACCCACCCATATTACCTGCATGTTTAATCTTGAGTAAACTGAATCATTTAGAGTGTTGCAATCTTATTTTTCATCAGTGTCTGCAGGTAGTCTTTTTCCCCCATATAAAAAAAAGAGATGAGTAGCTCTGGCTACATCTAGATCCCGGGAAACTTCACCTTTTATATGAATTATACACTTGAAGAAGACCAAAGAATAGATTGGCTGCAACATATCTGACTGCAACAGAAAAACCAACAAGGATGAAAATTTTATTTTCAATTATTTGTGAAGTGAAGAAAATAACATCATAAAATTTCAGAAAACTACTAACCTCTCAACTATCATTCTATGCTTTAACCATTAATCTCTACAATTTCTTGGGAGAGAAAAAAAGAAAAAGAAAAGATAACAAAACCCCACAAGTAGGAAAACTGCATTGTAAATCAAGACATATTTTACCATATATTTCCCTGAACTGTACATATTCTCAAAAAAAAAAAAAAAAAAAAAAAAAACATGCACGGAGGAAGGCAAGGTAATTTCCTTAAATGAAACACCAAATGTTGGTTATCTTTCTACTCCAACCATAATCAGTTTGGACTCCATTTCCACCTTGAATGTTGTTACAGGTGCTAAAAGAAAGAATGAATTCAAAGCTCACAGCTGAAAACAAGGATAACACAAAGCAGTCACAGGTGCCAACCCAAGTTTACAAATAATCATCAGATGTTGGGCTAAACACACACAGCTTAGACATCATCAACAGAAAAACAGTAACATAATAAGATATTGCATGCTTTACTATGGCTTTAGACAATGTTCAAAGGAAAGTGTCTATGAAAGCATAGATTGACAAACAAATCAATATCTCAGCCATTGCAGAAGAAGAAAATGTAAAGCTATAAAAAAAACTGTCAATCTATATGGTTCATAACACCCTTATTTAAACAAACCATCATGTAAAAACAAAAGGCAAAAAGGGTTCACTTATTTGGACAAGACTAGGATAGCTACCAGCTTGTTTATGTATTCTGATACAATAAAATAATACCTAATCTTTTGTGGTGGGTGTGGTGTAAAGTTTTGTGGATGATAAATGAAACTTAAGTGTTTAGCAGAGAAACTGTGTCAAATTTACAGAAATTTAATTATCACTAAAAATGCTTGAGCCTTTTCAAAGAAGCTGATGAAATTGGATTTCAATTTATTTTAAATGTAGATCAAAAAGTCAAATTATTTTTAATCTATATTAATTAGATGGTTGAAATTTTAAAAAAATCAGACTGGCTTTTAGATGAAACCTTGTTATTATTATTAATCTTTGTTTTTACTATACTTTCATTTTATTTCTGTTGTTTTTTTTATCACAATTCTCAGATCATTATTCTATAACCATTAAATAAGCAAAAATGATTAAAAATATGAAAAACCCCCAGTGAGGTCTGAACTTGAATAATTTAATTCTTGAAAGCCTGAATTTCCCTGATCATTACCATTACAGAAGTAAGATGAAAGAAACTTAATGAAAAATTAATAACAATGACCTTTCAGTGCTTCAAATTACTTCACCATGTCAACTCAGAATTTGTAGTTTAGTTAATATAATGTCTGGGAAAAAAATAAAAATAAAAAAAATAAAAAAAAATCGAGCAATTACACACATAATGTCCCAATTCTGTCAATAAAACTTGCATTAATTTCTGACCACTTTCTACCTAATTTCTTGTTTTTATTTTATCAATTCACCCCAAGCAAGGTGATAATGTCACTAAGACACCAGGGACTACTGAAAGTGAAAGAGAAGGAAAAGACTTTAGAAGGAACTGAAAACCCAATCCTAAACAGGAAATAAGGGATAAATGCAATGAATAATTACCTTAATTTGTGACCAATTTTTTCCTGATTTCAAATGTAAAGAATACAGACTGATAGTCAAAATCTGTTCAAATTTTACTTTGCAAAATCATCAAATTATTCATTTAAGCATTAATGCTTCTCTGTGGTGATATTCAGAATCATATGAATAAGCATCATATTATGCACACAAACGCACACATTATATATACTGTATATACTTGTGTATCATGTGACTTTCGAAGACCTAATTTTGAAGCTAATTTTAAGGGGGTCACATCATACACAAGACATAAAATTAGCATATGTACTGCTGGCACTGGGTACACCATCCACCAAACAATATATGCATTTACTGTAGTCAAAAAGTAGAGCTGTATTTAAAATAAGCATGATTTTGATAAAACTGATGTCTTAACTTTATCCAATAATAATGCATGTAATATTCCCATATTAGTATCATATTATAAAATACAAACATGGTGAATATGCATTTTTTCAATTGTTTACATTTATAAGATGATTAGCTGTTTCTCATTTAGTTGTTTATGGCTGCACGCATTTATGCAATGAGTATAATGTTACTAACAACACTTTTATCGTTCTCTTTTACTTTTATTAACATATTTAACTAGAAGATGGGATAAAGAGATAGATGAAAAGAGGTTAGTCTATTGTAATTTGATCTTTCTAAAAAAGAACTTGCATGATACATGAGATACATGATGAAATCATTTTTTAAAAGTGAAAATTTGGTGGTTGCAGGATACATGTGTATATATATATATATATATATATATATATATATAAAATGGCGAGACAAAGTAAAATTTTTAAACAAAGACGAGTTTCACTGAAGAAAAGCTTAGCATATGTTCTTTTTTGGCGTCATTGATTCAACTAAAAGAGTGAACTATGTGTTAAGAGAGTGTTTTGGGGATCTCTGAGGATAAGTTAGTTGTCGTAAATCACATTAATTGCTCTGGCTTATCCTGTGCATGTTCTGGCTTGACATTTGAAGAGAGTCTGTATGTCTGTGCTTGTTTGTTTTATCTATATCTGTTATATATATATATATATATATATATATATATATATATATATACCCTCATACACATACAACCATACACACACACACACATGTACATACATACACGCAGACAGTATAGGGATACATACATTCTTATAAGTATGCCCAAATATACATCTGCCCAGGTGTATGTATGTGTTGGAGCCCATTTTGTTTTTTCCTATAGATGTATACATCTACTTGCACATCGATACATACCTGTGCACACATAACATTATATATATATATATATATATATATATATATATATATATATATATATATATATATATATATATATATATATATATATACACACACACAACGGGCATAGCAACAAAATTGTGAAGGTCGTGTAACAGCATGGGATAATTGTCAATCCCACAAAATGTTTAATATCTAACCAACCACTAAACTAATTCAGTTTCTTTTTTAAAATCATTTTGTGTCAGTCCACTATGTCTTCCCAACTGATCAATGGTGAGAGGAAAAAGATCATTCAGGCTTTCAGTAATGGTATCAACATTCATACACTTAATTAACAGTAGAGAGGAAAACTGGATCAGGATGTCACAACAGCAAGAGGGATCATCATTCAACTCCAATAGTGTTATAAAATCCTTGGAGAACACCAGTAAGATATCTTTAATCATTTCTAAGATACAACGGTTCAAAACTTAATCTAACAACTGGACAATTTTGTTGTTACTCACATGTCTCTGTGTGTGTGTGTGTATATATATATATATATATATATATATATATATTTACAGACACACAATATCATTTTGGCTCACCTCCTAAGTTAATATTATGCTTAAATTTACAAGCAAAAAATATAAGTATTAAATGATCGACTCCAAATACATATTAGTTTCAGTATATTTATTCACATACTAAATATGGTAATTTGGTCATCTGCTTACTTTTTAGATAAATATTCTTGTATTTACAGTCTTGTTAAATATGTAATAAACAGATAGAATGAAAGTTTTGATATATTTTCTTAGTGTATCCACTTTGTGGTGTCAAGAGTTTCTTAAAGAAGTTTTCAAATAAAAGTGATGTTTTATTGTCATTATTATGAATTTGTTTTGTGTTGCTTTAGAAATAATAATAAATAAAAGAATTGTTTTTTCCTTAATAAAAAGTTATGCAAATTATAGTTATCACAAATTTATTCTCAAAATGTATTTTAATACTGCAGAAATTTTTAAAATTCTTTATTTCAGGAAGTGTGAAAAACAATGGGTAATATCTTATTAAGCAAGAAAAAAAAAATCAAAGAATATTTTGCAAAACATTGTTAAAATTCTAACCGAAAACACAATTCTTTACATTTCTATTTGTAAATTTATTCTTTTCTGCCTACTGTTTAATTATTCATGTCTTTTCAACATAAATCAGGTTAAATACACGGGATGATCTGAAAGTAATGCCACCTATTGATTTCCACAAAAACTACAAGATATACAAAGAGCACAATAACACTGTTGCATAGAGCAAGTTTTCCCCATGTAAACACTATCATTGGCTGGGCATTTTTGCTAACAATGAACAGTAAATAGGGGATTATAACTCAATGGACATATCACCAGTGACGATGCAGTCTAGGAAACTGTCAACTTCAGCCTTAGTGGTAGTTCAATGTCCTAAGAGATTTACAATCAGTATTTTTTCTTTTCTTGTATGAACATCTATAGGACCAACCAAGCATAAAATTTTGTCATATCCTCTAATGTTGCTAACATCGTTTCTGTTATAGGTCTCACTTGTAGTTTCTTCTGGGCTGTCTGCTTCTGCAGTTAGGCATTAAGTATGGTATATCTTGTCCACTGTCTCTGTCAACCTGTAAATATGAGGATGGCATGTTCTACCAGCCAGACATAGGTGGAGGCAAAAGAAGACATGGAACTTTCTAGATATCTAGAATGTTCTAGAACTAATGCTATCCCCCCTCTATCACAATAAGTTCACTGGAGGTAGTCCTCCTAACAGTTCTCAAAGTTTTAAAGTCAACATTAAACTTTGTACACATTTCCCTGGTTATTGATTGAAACGCTCTTCATTTTGTGGGGTGAGAACTGTGTAAGGCCACTCAAAATGTGGCTTATCATACACATCATTGTCACCACTGCTGAAAGCCATTACCCACTACCCAAATGTGATCACATCCACTGGAAATGTCCAGGAAGCCTTGGTGAATGTCAATAGATGTCATTTTTCTCCTTACCGAAGAATTTAATGCTATACCTTTGCTTTATACAAACTTTCATATCAGATGCTATTTTTACCAGACTGCTGCTCAGCTGCTAATGAGGCAAAAAAGCATTATGGGTTATTAGCAGAAAGGTTCATTCCTGCCTAATATTATGTGCCAACATGAGGAAATACAAGGTATACATTTTGAACTAACCCTTGTAAAATTAATCAACAAAATTATGATAATTTCAGATTAATTTCATACATGTGCCTCTTTTCCTCATATCCCAATAAAATAGTTAAGCCTTGATAAGAAACTTCTTCACAAAAAGACTCAGGAGAAAACAAATTGATTTCTTTGATGAGCTAAAAAAACTTAAATATTATTATTAATGATTTTTTAGCATCATTCAATATAGTTAAGAAAGATAAATTGAGAGAAATGAACAAACAACATCTGGCAATCAGTTGACATATCATCTCACCAGGATTTACTGAAATTAGATTGAGAAAAACATTAAGATAACAATGTAGCTCACTGAAGTAAAACAATTTGATATGTCATCAGGGAAGCATAAGGGTAAATTAAAAATTATTTTTAAACAGTTTATCTTAAAGAAACAACAAGAGGAAGAAGACTAAGAGAAGAAAACAAGAAAGACAGCTGAAATCAAGACAAGATTTTTCAGTCATGGATAAGAAAAACAGACAAGTAATTCATTTTTTTATAAATGTGTATAAATCTAAATGTTATCTGCCTTGTCAAAATTTAGTCCTAAGTTAAAAACCGTTCAATGTTTGTTCATAATAAGCATGGTTGTCATCTGCTATTTAACATTCCGACAGATACATCAAACAGAGCTGAAAAAATTTTTATTGTCTAAATAAGTCAAAATAGTTTTAATAAAATCTAATTAAACAGACTATCATTATTTTAAAAAAATCCTTCCTAACAGGTAGGTCCCTGAAGGTAGTTATCAATAGCCAGTCTTCTGGAGCCCTAGTGATCAATGCAGGCATCCTCCAGAGGTCATTCATCAGACTAACCCACTTTTTGATTTACATAAATGATCTGCATAAGAATATACTCAGATCATTTGTAAACATCTATGCCGATAATACGACTATATACAAGTGCACATCTAAAACTCTTAATGGTCAGAGATTGGCATTGAACTTTCTTCTGATCTTGCAAACTACCCAATGGAGTAAAAACTGGCTGGTTACATTCAATGCCTTAAAGACCAAGTGAGTTACATTCCATCACTGACGATCTGACCCTGAACTACCACCAATCATGATGAATGGAAGCCCTTTTGGGGAAGTACTGTGCCTTGAAAGACTGTTGGGCCTCAGACTCACACCCAACTTCAACTGGAACTCATACATACGATCCATTGCTAATGATTCAGCTAGAATGGTTGGTACCCTGTACCACTCCCGTAAGTCCTGTCTTCTCCCTGCTGCTATCCTCTATGCTTACAAGAGCCATATCAAGCCAAAAATGGAATACTGTTGCTATATTTGGGCAGGAGCTGCCCAGACCTCACTCCCCAGCCTTGATAGAGTTAAAAGTGTCTCTGAGTGATTGCGGGTGACAAATTATTCTCCACTCTTCAACTCCTCTCCCACAGATGGGATGTGATAAGCCTCTCACTGCTTTACTGCTACTTCCATGGAAAGTGCTTGGGTGAACAATATTCCCTGGTCCCGCAGAAACAATCTTCACAGCTAGAACATGCTATGCCACTTACGTAGTAGCAAAGCACTCACATTCCCTCCATACTCCATCAGTGAGAAGTAAGTTCCACTCAAGCAGCTTCTTCCTGCAAACCACTGCCCTGTGGAATTGACTCCCAACAGGATGTTTCCCTGAGCACTACAATCTTAACCTGTACAAGGCTAAGATTAACTGTTATCTTCCACTCCTACACACACACAAATGTCCTCCAAATTTAACCTTCTATATCAAGTGGACCTTGTAAAAAAAAAGAAAAGAAGCCTTCTGAATTTATTATTATTATTAATAATAATAATAATATAAACATTAAAAAAAATATTCAATGTTTCTCTAATGGGTAACTATATATATCTATGTACAGAGTAAGAAATTCAAAGCATAATGAAAAAAAGAACTTTACAAAATTGATGTCCTGCTGAAAATGTTTATATAGACAGTTTTGAGAGGTAAGAGAACTTCTGACAACTTTTCTCTGTTCGTAAGCTGGGTATTTGGTTAATAATATTGCAAATATATTAAATGATTTGATCATGTGTTTGAGGCAAAGATAAACATGTTGGTATGTTCATTACCTATTTTTACAAATA
Source organism: Acanthosepion pharaonis (assembly GCA_903632075.3). NCBI lineage: Eukaryota > Metazoa > Mollusca > Cephalopoda > Sepiida > Sepiidae > Acanthosepion > Acanthosepion pharaonis. The sequence goes on from CAHIKZ030004203.1 coordinate 221,178, forward strand.
AATCTAATAGTTGCTTATCAGAAATAATGATCTTTTTTTATGATTTATCAACCCTTTCTCGGTTATTTAAAACTGAGGCATATTTTAGATTGTCAGAATATTTTTTTTGGCATTAACAATTTTTTTTACAGACAATGAATTTTTCAGATAAAAGTTCTATTTAACCCATAGCTGAAGCTCAGAAATAATGAAACCCACATGTTTATTTAAACAATACAAAGGGCAACAAGTACAAATGAAATAGGAAATGAATAAAAGAATTTTAATAAAAAGAAGAAAGATAAGAAACCTTTATTGACAAGAAGAACAGCTTTTTAATATTACTACTTCCTGGACAAAATGTAGTTATGGGAGAGTGGTTTGCTTAAGATCTCATTCATCCAATTTATCAAACTTGTAATCAGAGTCAAAAGCTGTCTAACCTTCTGAAATACAGTAATTATAATACCAAGTTTGTTACTCACTGTTTTTTTTTTATCTTTGGCAATGTTAACAGTTATAGAAGTTCATTAGTATCCTGCTTAGACTTGTTACATTCTTAATAAACAAACTGGATACTAACTATATGCATTTCCATTATTCTCCCCCAGGACACTAATTAGTAACACAATTTACTTTTGATTTAAGTAGACTAATTTAGTATGGGTTGTGACTAAAATTGATGTCTTTCATAGTGTTTTTTTTCTTATTTAAACCATCTTAACATATTGGAAACTGTGATTTCTCTACAATAAAGAAAGTCATGCAGTACAATCTTAAGACCCGATTGCAATGTGTAGAGGTACATGTTAGGCTCCTATTTATCCAGATACCATAAACTATCTGTACTTGTACCTAACCAAACTTCATAATTTAACTGTAATATTAAATATAAATGAGGTTTGTCATATGCAATCAAATTTGATAAGAAATTTTTTTTTTTAAATGTAAGTAAAAAAATCTTATGATCTTAGAGAAAAGAGATACTGAAGTTACACCAGAAAAAAGTCTAACAGGTCAACCATAATAATTGTTCAACTTTCTTCAAAACTAAAAAAAAAACTATTCAAGAACAAAAAAATATTAATTTATAAGATGAGTATGAAAACACAAAAATACTTACTGCTGTTAGTGTTAAAGTTAGTTAAATACTAAATCTTCTGAACCTTGAATAAATGTTTAATATAATATGCATGATTTACATGAGGTTTTTAATCTAAATTTCACAGAGAAGCCATAAAATGTTATTACCACTAAGACAAGAATTTTTATCTGGATGTATTGTTTGACAGCATTATTTTCATAATGAAGGTTAAAAAAAGAACATGATATTATATAAACATTACTTTATCAGAAAACATCCGATTCAAATGGATTTATTATTTAAGGAACAAATGTCTCCAATTCAGATGTATCAACTATTATTCAACCAGGTATAAATTTCTATATCTCTTTAACATGGAAACTAAAAATCTAATATAAAAAAATGCCCAAAAATATGACATACTCACATTCAATTTGGGTATCTTAAGTTATATGAAAATAATAACAGTAAATAATAATAATAATCTTGATCTTGCTATATCTAAACAACATGAGAATGACAGCCATTATTAGAGCACTACTCTGAGACAATATCTAACTAAATCACAGATCTATAGACCAATCAATGATATTTCTACAATCTTATGTGAACACAGAATACACTTTGCAGGAAACTGCTGGCAAGCAAAACAAAAACTTGCAAGTGATCTACTGTTCTGGATACATAGTCATGGTGCAAGATGGGCTGGTCATCCAGCAATCATCTACATTGATCAGCTATGTTATGATACGGAATGCCACCATAATGTCCTTCCTACCTTGATGCTGGACCGTGATGGTTGGCATGACAGATTCATGAATGTCCAAGATAGGTTCACTAAATAAAAAAACAAAAAGATGTAAAAGAAAAATAGGAACAGTTACAAGGAACCTGTGAAAAAAGATTGGGGGGAAAAGAAAATCAAAGAAAGATTTGAAAGCATCCAGATGAGAGCATTGCTAAAATCAGCAAGAATACAGAGGAGAGTTCTGGAGTCATTAAAGAAACAATAATGATAATAATGTTGGTCTAAATAAATAAAAAAATATTTGTACATTAATATTGATTATTTCTGTTTTGAGAGAGTGATATATGACAGAATAATAGATAGAAATATGGCAGAAATAGTTTAATCAAACAGATTATACAGCTAGTCCTGAAAAAAAGTGCAGAAAAAAAATGACGATAATATTAGACAATGTAAACACTAAGTAAGAAGTAAACCATCATTGCACACTTCTTCATATGAGAAACAAATGATAAAGTATTTAACTTGAATAAAAAATATCAGAAAATAATTCTTTTCTGTGAAAGTATTCAATAGCAAATTGTCTTCAAATCAAATAAGAAATCAAAATAAGAATCAAAATGATGACAAAATAAAAAAAATCTCGAGATTGTTTTTTATGAATAGACAATTTAACTTTCTCTTAGTCAAAAATTCTTGTCTGAAAAACTGGCTATCACCCACTTAAGAGTTCTGACTGTTACCCTGTCAAGTACCAGTTTTTGATACTTACCACTGAGAAGAGGGTCAGAACTATTTAATACAATTCTCCCTTCCGGTAAAAAGGTTTTTCTATTTTTATGCCTATATTATCTTGTTCACATCTTATAAATAGATGTAAGGAAATAAAAAATGCTTAATGTTTGCCTTTGGTAATTTGTTTCTAAAAATGACAACTTATAAGAAAAAAAAAAATGAAAATATTTACAACTTAAGTAAAAATGACTGAACAACTGTTCTTGAAAACTTCACTCATTACAAAAATGCCTTAAGCTTTTTATCTTACTGTGTTAGTTGCATTTTTTGATTACAAAACATGCCTAAGTTGAATAAAAGAGAAAATTGGCATATAAAGAAAAATAATAATACTTGTCACATAGAAACAGGACCTTTTCCTTTATGTTTTGAAACAGATACATATGATATTGTATATGTAGAACTGATATAGTAAATACATTTCCTATAATAAAATAATAATAATATAGTATCTTTATTTTTTACATATTACACAAACATGTACACAGAATCTGGAAGACAAGGTGGAAGTGCTGAAAAGTTCTTGGCTCAACTCCCTAAGCCTCTTCCTAAAATCAGCTTAAATGACCAGAAATTAGTATTTATTCTGGAATCCTTCTTAGGTTGGACAAAGAATTTTTCAACACTCCTCATTATACATCTATAAAATAGGGGACTGAGGTCAACACCAAGTGGCAACAAAGACTACGTTCAAGCTTGAAACAGACTTTCGACACTAGTTGTTGACCTGTGTCCATTTTTATATTAACATGCTCTATCCACGATATTCAGCACTTTTATCTATAAATATAGCACACCTTAAAACTATTTTTTATCATATATATGTTATAATTGTTTTTAAAAATATAAAATCATCATAGCACCAGAATTCCCATGTTTCAAAACTGAAACTTCAATTTAAATTCAATCATAAAAATTAAACTTAAAATACAAAGTTCCATTCCATTATCAAGCGATGCTAAGAATAACTTTTTAGAAATTGATTTATTTAATTTATAAGTCCAGACAAATTTGATATTTTGAGATGTTGGTGTTAAGGAAAATTCCATCTTTTTTTATTTTAGGGGTGTTAAGATTTAACTTATTTAGAAAACTCATGTATCTAATGTATTATAGCTATCAAGTTGGTCAAAATAGCTACTGACTTTCATGTAGGATGACTATTTCTACCACATTAACATATGACAACTATTACACTGACAGTTTATACTGTTACACTAATTTTACATTGACATCACAAATATATATATATATATATATATATATATATATATATATATATATATATATATATTTTAATTAAAACTATATTCAAAATAAATTACTAGGAATAAACTGCTATAAAATTAAAAATATATATGAACTACTGTTACAGAGTAAAAAATTGAATAAAGTATTAAAATCAGTGAAATATGTGCAAGTGACCTATAAATTGTGTAATGTACAATGACTCTTAAACCTTCCTAGGGATTTACACCCCCTCCCCCATAGATAGAACTGTATATATTTATTAGTGCACCAGTTCTCTATATTCAGCCCTTCCAACTGTGAAGTGTATCTATTTCAAAACAAGAAAAAACTCTAAGTACACATCATTCGTTCTTGACTTTGGTTGGACCCAACGTCATGACACAAACCACCAAGAATAAAATAATCTCAAATTGTTTTAACTCGATACTCCAAAATGTTGACTTCAATGAATTTTTCACAAGTGTTCATAAGAAAGCAAAAACCAAAATTTTCAAATGCTGCTTTTTAAAATAGGGAAAAAACCTGCTAAGAGCCACACAAAAATAGAAAGTTGTGAAGGGCTATTAATCACCTATGTCCCAAAGGGATGTGGCACATAGAAGTATGAAAAATTTGTCAAGCCTTCTGGTCATCAAGTTGATGGTTAGCCACTGAATTTATCTGATTAATACTAAACTGTAAAAAAGATTGATTGACTCTTTTGCCTAATGTTGGTTTTTATCATTTTCCTTCTTCTGAATGCAAGATCTTCACCAACTTGGCACTAACGACTTTAAAACTCTCATTCAAGCTTCAATTATTCAATCAACAAAGAGTTTCACACAACCAGATTAAAACTGATATGAAAATTCTTGTTTACAATTTATCAAAATAGACTGTTTGCTTCACAGAATCAAATGCCTTAATCTTACTCACCACCAACAATTATTACTCATTCCATCCAATTAGACGTTCAAAACCACACTTACTATATCTGAGATGTGTTCTGATTATAGATCTTCGAGTATACAATTCCAAAGAGAAGAGAGAGGTTTTCCAAATTTAAATATCCTCCTAATTTGAATGATGTGTAGATTGCATAGTAGTTATCAATGCAGGAAGTGAATTCAGCAAACTGAGTTCAAATTCCAGCTTAGGTTGTATGTTGCAGAGTGAGAAAAAAGAAAACAGAATATGTTAACAAATGTAAAAGTCAAGATGGTGTGAACTTCTTTGCTCACCAGGAAAAGAACTTTTACAAGAATTAAAAATAAGGAGTTACTTGTGTTACACATGTTGACTTGCTTGTCCAGTTTGCATTGATGAGAATAAACCTGAACTATTTAATATATTTACCAAAATGTTCTGGAAAAGGAACAAACCTTAAGAATTGTACACTTGAAGAAGGCTGCAGAATAGATAGGCTGAAATACTGTGAAAAGATAATAATGAGTTCAATAGTCTTTTCAAAATTATAGAAAATATATTCACACTTACTATAGTTAAGAAAAAAAATCTCCCTTGGGCACTTTACAAAGCCCAAGAGCCACTCAGATTAGGGGGTTACAGAGTTAGAGACACAGTTTAGGTGGATATGTGGGGAAGATAATGGTTAATCTAAGACATGAACAAGTTAAAATTGTACCGATTGAGGAAGCATCCCCTTGGGTATCAGTTTCCACAAAGTAGCGGTTTGTGGGAAGAACCTGCTCAACTTGAAACTTACATCTTGAAGGAAATAAAAGTGGTTTTCTACAATATCATGGCATGGTGGGTCTTAGCTGTGGAGATTATAACTAGTGAAACTAAAGAATGTAGTTAGTCTGAACAATTTCCATTGAAATAATTATAGAGTAGTGAGAGATTTGCAATATTTCAACAAGCTTTTAATTTACTATAAAAGAAATTGATACATGCATTTGATGCATTTTTTTTTTTTTTTTTTAACTCAAAGCTACTTTTGTTTTAAATTTTATTTTCATTAAATTCTGAAGAACATTTGATTAAATTCTATAAACAAAAGATGCTTATTAGATTGACAGAAGCATAAAATTTCTCCTGACCTTTTTATGTTATATGAAATAACAATATATTATAAAAGGAAATGTTGCTAATTGATAATATTAATCATTTTACATGATGACATCAGTAAAGTCTAAAAGTTTTCTACAACAGTAATTACCCCTAAATTAACTTCAAAGTGGCCTCATCAAACAATAATATTTCAGATTCTTTATACAAAAGACAATGCCTATTACTTTGTAAAGTATGAAACCTATCAAGATTCAAAGAGAAATTAGAAAATAATGATAGATTTCAAGAAAATGAACACCAGTAATATAGTTAGGGAGAAATGGATATTGATTTTGAGTTTTATGGTTCATACAATTTTTTATGAGAATGTCACACAGTTGGTAAATTTAATAACTGTTTTGTTTAAGGTAAAGTTTTATTACAGCATGAAGATTTTCCTCAATGACCGCCACCAACAACACTGGAATATACAGCCACTCCTTACTTAATGGCTTATCTGTTTAATGACCCCCATCAAACTTAGTATCAGCTATAAAATTTCAAAATAACAAAGAAAAATCCAACCAGTTTTGTACATTTTACTAAAATTTTGATCCTGATTATTTTCTCTTTTGTTTAAAAAATAAAATAAATAAATAAAATCAATAAAAAAAAAAATGAAAACTAAATAAAAAAATTTACTTGTACTATACTGACAGTATGCAAATGGAAGTCATTAATAAAAGTAGATAGATCCACCTATCATCCAGTTCACACTCCTCCCTGGTTTTCTTAACAGGAGTAGAGGCTTATCCTTCATTTCCTGTTTAGGATTGGATTTCTAAAGTCTTTGCATTCTCTAACTCACCCAATAGGCCCTTGCATCTAAGTGCCATTGTCCCCCTTGCTTGGGTGAATTGATTAAAAAAATGTACTGAATATAGAGCTGCTTTTAAAATTTATTTATTACTTTTACTGCTCACCTTTTCTTCTATGTACCATGTCCCTTCAGGACAGGTGCAATCATGGCTGTTGAAAACATAGCATTTATAGCAATGTGTCTTTTTACTATCCCCGCTCTCCCCAGTTCTGCCATCCATTTACACAAACTCGTTAAGTAGGTTATTTACTGTTTCTCCCTGTTCCTCTTGTCTTCAATATGTCCCATGAGTGTCATATTCTCCAAACCCTATTTCCTCATTAAGCATCACAGAAATTTCAACTGTCTCTTTCTGTTATTAAGTATGCGTTTTTCTTGGTGCATTTTCTTTAAAACCTCTTCATTACTCACATATTCTGTCCATGGTAATCTCAGCATTCTTTTATAGAACATTTTTGTTGCCTCAAGTCTCCTCTTCATCTGTGAATAAATTGTCCAGCATTTCCTGCCATATGGGAAGACTGATATCACATAGCACTTCAGCACTCTTTCTTTACTACTAAACTGTATGAACATTTAAGAATAAATTAGAAATGTAACAAATGGTACAAAAATGACATGAAAGCTATCTGAAAGTAGTTGACACAAACCCATTATACATGTGGCATGCCTGAAATATGTGCTCACAGTACAACTTCTCAGATAGCCTCATTAAGTGAGGAGTGGCAGTAGACACATTTGAAACTTCAGAGATAATCATTCAGCCCTTTCCTTTAGATGGATCCACAGAGTTTTAGAGTCAAAATCTATCGCATTAAAACACTATCAACCCTTATTTGCAATGTGTTCCAGATGTAAGGAAGAAGTTCCACTCTGAAAGCTTTTCCTCTCAAAGAACTGCCAATTTGTGGAACAGACTCTTATGTGGGTGCTTCCCTGAACGGTTTAATCTTGACCTTTTCAAGTCAAGGGTCAACTGTTATCTATCCTCCTCATCCTCATAATCCCCACTTCCTACAAAACTTCACTTCCATTCATATCATACACTCCATTCCACATCAGCAATTTGACTGTAAAACGACCTTGTATTGGGCGGTATTTAGTAAAAAACAAAAAAAAAAATCCTATGATGTCAAAACTCTAGTTATGTAGTAGCAGTAGTATATAATAAAAGAAAACATCCAAAAAAATGTAAAATATCTAAGATTTAAGTTTTAAGCTCTGATTTTTTTTCAAGTTAACAAAATGAAATAAAATAAATAAAACAAATAAAATTGATAAATTTCACCAGAGTTAAAAAAAATGTAGAAATGTTTCTAACATTTTGTAATGCCAATTTTGAACCATAAAATACAGTCATTATGCTGATATAACCAAGGGAAAGTGTCTTAATATTATAAGGTCATCAAGGCAATTAACTAAAACTTCTAATTTTTTTTCCAGCTCTTATTAAAATTCCACTTTTTAAATAGTGATTTTCTGAAAAAGTTCTTTTATATTAGCACTGTTTCCTGTAAACAATGACCTCACAATATGAGTCCAGTCAAATTATTTTTACTGGTAAATCATTTTTAGACTATGGATTCCTACTATTTATATATTAGGCAATATATACAAATTGAGCTAATTGAAAAAGTACAGGTAAATAGAATTTGTTAGAAATTAAAACAAAAATAATCTCTAACTCTAGATGAATATACAAACAGAAGGTATATAGTGCTTTTTTACTATCAAACTAAAAAAAAAAAATCTACCCCAATCATCTATTCAGTTGTATTGTTGCATTTTCTAGCAACACATGAGAGATGCAAGAGAAAGAGAAGTGAAATGAACATTATTTAAAGACTATTATTGGAATGAGTAGAGAACAAAAAGATAAAAATCCTTGAATAGGTCTTGAGACAGAGAAGAGAGTTGCAGAACATGCTCAAAAAAAAAAAAAAAAAAAAAAAAAAAAGTATCTGTGAAACAAAATAAAAAAAAAATGATAAATAGGAAAAAGAGTGTGCATGCAACAAGGCCAAAACATCTATTGGTGCGCTTATCTCGATTTATGTCAAATAACTGAGGCAAGCTGTCAGTGAGAATTCAGCTCATCCTTCTCGTTTTGCAAAGATTAAGGAAGCGGAAAAAGAAAAAGAGGATTAAAAAGATTTCAGAATCAATAGCACATGGCCATTTGTTGTTGACGGCTTACATTGTACACACATACACAAGTTTGTGAGTGTGTACATGTACATGGCTTGCTCCAAAAGTAATGCCTTCTATTTCACAATGTTAACTCACAGTGTCAAAGGTGGATATTGGTGATGTGTTAGTAGAGACTGAACCTTCCTGTCAATAACCTATGATTTTTCTTTATCATTGATAGCAGCTGATTGGCAAAATAGCATCTGGAATGAAAATATACACAAAGTGGAAGTATGTTACTGAATTTCTGATTGTGGAACAAAAATACACCCACTGACATTTATTGATGCTTGTTGAATGTTTATGGAAACCAAATATTGGATATAAGCACAGTTAGGTGGTGAGTAATGAAAGCTCTTGGTCATTGCTAGTGAAAATGTATAGATAATGGTGGTGAATGTGTGGGGAAAATTGTATAGCTAATAATAAATAGGTACATTACTTTTGGAATCTGCCTTGTATATGTGTGTATATATTTATATAAATGAAAGTCAGTAAAAAAAGTAATGCTTGCACAAATTTTAAAAGTACTACTCAGATTTCCACGTTTTTTTTTTTTTTTTTTTTTTATAAACCATAAACTGTAAAGAACCCCAGGAGAATATTTTTAGGAGTTATTCGTTCTTTCCTTTCTTACATAATGGCTTTCTCTCTAGGCACATATAGAAAGTAAAGAGCTGTCATAAAATTTGGAAGGAGAAAGTGCTTCAAACATTCACAGGAGGTTAATGAATGCTTATGGAAAGGCGGCTTTTAATGTAAGCACAGTAGAGTTAACTGAAATCTTAAAGAGAAAACAAAACCAAACTTTAGTGAGAGGCTCCATCATGGCAGGCCAGCTGCTATTGTAAATGAGGACAAGGAAACTGATGCTCTCAATACAGCTGAAAAAGGAATCACTATTGTAAAACTGTGAAAGCAAGCCTTTGGGTGAACCATGATAGTGTTTGCAATTCAGTGTAGTTTCTTGGCTATAGGTCTGTGCATTGTAAGCTCAGAGAATGCTGACAAACTCCATAAATAAAGAGGATGATTGCTGCTCAAGAGATTTTGGGCCTGTACAACACAGATAGTAGCCAGAGGACAGTTATCTTCTAGTGATGAATTGAATGAGGCAATTCATCCCTACCTAAAAACACAACCAAGAAGCTTTTATGGAATGGATTTACATGTTTGCATTCCTAAGTGGAGAACTACAACTGAAAATAAAGAAACTATGTTGAAGAATATATGTGCAATCCTTAGACCTTTTTTTTCTTTATTTTGGTATACAGTAGACACTTCTATTAAATTTGTTGTAAATAATAACATACACTACTTTTGTGTGTTTATGCATATAAGTGTATGTTGTTATATGCAGGATATATATATATATATATATATATATATACACACACACACACACACACACTTTCTCTACCTTAATTTTTTTTTTTTTTTGCATTTATTTTATATATATATTTTTCTCTACCTTCATATTTTTCTTGCATTTATTTTAGAAATATATATATATACTAGCAGCATGGCCCGGCGTTGCCCGTGCTCGATTTAAAAATCATACGACTCATACAGCACTCACTATCACTTGACTTAAAATATTTTTGCCCTTCCTTGCCTTTAAAGTAGTGCCCTTTTCCATGCTGATGTTGCTACATGCCTTACTTCTTGCCTATCTCACACTGAAAATTTTTTCTAAACTCTATACTAAACATTAAATCTGTTACGAAAAAAGAACTAAACAAAATGAACACAAAACGATCAGCTTTAAAAAAGGACTCGTAACTGGAAAAACTGAATGAAAAAAGAATGTTAACAGCAAATACTTTTTCACACCCAACCCAGTTCTGCAGAATCAGAATTAACGTTGAGTTTAAGCAAGCGAATGAGCCAATTGGAGTAAAGTGCCATGCAGATTTAAATTTTTCCCACTTGTGACGAATGCAGCTATCGATTTTTTTTTGCATGCTAGTTAACATTCATATCAGTTAGCTGTTGCCTCTCACGTTGGCCAACAGAATCTTCCTACCTATTCGTGGCAGCCAGCTATAGGCTCTCACTCTGGCCAGTAGAAAATGGCCGCAAACTACATGAAAACTGCCATAGAAGCATGAAAAAAAATCGATTATTTCCACTATCAATGGGAGTTGGGAAATGCAAAGTCAGTCTTGGCCTTCCCACTAACTTGGAGCATGTGCATGTAAATTTTGGTACAAATCCGTCGAAAATTGCGGCCGTGCATTCGTTACACACACACACACACATCCTGCCTTTTATAGATAGAGATGTATGTACATGTATGTGTGTGCATGTGTATGCATATATTTGTGTACATGTAAATATAAATTTTAATATACATATGTATAGGTATATGTATGTAGGTAGGAATTTATATTCTTATATATTTGTATATGCAAATTATATTTGTGTGTATGTATTATACTGAAAATGTCTAAGATGTGTATAAATTGTATTTACATTATATTTATGGGATATATTAGAGAGTATATATGTTTGCATTTTTAAAAAATATTTAGAACTTGGATATGTATGTGCTTGGGTAATTGCTTAAATTTGCTGTGTAGCAATATATGTATCTATATGTTTGTAATTGGATGTATATACATGTATATTTTTCTTCTTTTTTTGTATTCTATTTGTTTTTTTTTTTTGTATTTAATCCATTATATATCTCATAATTAAATGGATTACTCCACCATCTTAACAGTAGGTTATAAATATTAATATTTAAATTTTATAACAGTCAGTTTTCAATCTGTGTCAGAGTTGTACTAAACATTGAAGAACTAAATGTATATTTATTATTAGTATAAATTTTAGCTGTTATCTTACACTGACCACCACTCAATATGTGCTTATATATATATATATATATGAGGTCTGATCAAAAAGTATCATAGCTGGTGCTATAAGAAGAAAAGTACAACACATATCAATTCAGCATTTAATCTCCCTTGAACCGATTCCCTTCTGAAGCCACATATTTTATCCAACATTGTTTCCATTGATGAAAGCATTCCTGAAACTGCTTTTTCGGGATAGCAAGCAGTTGCCTTGTTGCATTTTCTTGGATTGCCTTAATGTTGTGAAATCTTGTTGCTTTCAAATGGGATTTGATTTTTGAAGAGGCAAAAGTTGTAAGGGGCGAGATATGGGGAATATGTCAGTTGTTGGAGCCATGGAATATTGTGCTTGACCAAAAAATGCTGCACAAGCCATGGTTACTGATGGAATCTTTGTGGTGTGGTGAGATGACTACACTCTACACACTTTCCTTCCAAGCACTGCTATAAACAACAGAAGTGAACAAGAATGTTATAACAGCGTGTATGCACAACAGCATTCAAGGTCAATCTGTGCCAAGTGGCTTCACTCTGCATACTTTAGTTCCATACTTTTTGATCAGACCTCACACAAAATATGACCCAAAAGTTTTGGGAACTTAATGGCCTCATCAAATGATTTCAAGAGATGTGTGAAATGCTTGACAAGACAATAAATATCTAATAATTTGACACATGAACAGATTGACTAATTCACATAACTTTTGGATAGAACCTTTTCTGAGGGGAATGAGAGATAGCATGCATACTTATATAGGTGTGAAACCATGTGTGTGTGTGTGTGTGTGTGAGTGAGAGAGGGTGTGTTTGTGTGCGTGAGTAAGAAAGAGAGAGAGAGAGTGTGTGTGTGTGTGCGTGCGTGTGTGTGTGAGTGACAGTCATAAAAAATGTATACAAGTAGGGTGCTGAAAAGTTCTCACAAGAAGCCCTCCTCATATAAATGTAAATAATGTGTGTAGGCTAGTATAAAATTTATATATATCCTATATATTTACCTAACAAAGACAAACACACACACAATTTTGCATGCAGGATCTGAGGATGTATGGACAAACTGGGTTATCAAAATATACTCATTATATACAGAGTGTAAGTAAAATAACTACCACATTGGTGAAAATATTACAGGTTAAAACTACTTGAACATGCTGGACCTTTAGTTCCCCCCACCTAACATCTCTGTGAAAGGGTTTTGCAAATAACGATCTTTAAGTAGGACAGTGCACCTGCACATTACTCACATGTCATCAGAGAGATTTTGAATAGTAAATTACCAAAACTGATAGCTTAGAAGAGCAGGAGTTATTGATTTGGGTAGTAAAGTCCCCCGATGTCACAACTTTAGATTTGTTTTGTTTGGAACCATATCAAGAATGTGGTTTACAGTAGAAAACCTAAAACACTTCAGGATTTAAATCACTGAAGACGAGGTATGGTCAATGAACTTGAAATGTATCAAAATTTTACAAGAGATTGTAAATTTGACAAATATTAATTTTACATATTGTTTTATTTCAACAACAACCTTCCTGGTGTCATCAGTTCTGATCTGGGGCAAGAAATGGCTTGTTAACTTTAACATCTCCAAAATGAAACTGCTCACTTTTAATCTTCTTAAGAGAACCTTTTTTGCCTTCCATCAGTATGGCTGATGCTAACCTCCAGGAGAGTGACTCATTACACCTTCTTGGTCTCATGTTTTCTGCTGATATGAAGTAGAAAGATTATATTGAATCCGTTGCTAGGTCTGGTGCTAGGAATGTTGGTTCACTGTGTTGTGCTAGACAATTTTTCTTGCCAGAATCTATCTTACATATTTATAAGTCTACCATTAATCCTTGCATTTGAATATTACTGCCACATCTGATCTGATGTTTCTTCTATACATTTAAAGATTTTTGATAAAATCTAAAGAAGAATTTACAATGTTATTGGTTCTGACCTGGTATCGCCATAACAGCCTCCCTGTTCCTTTTCTATAAATATTCTTATGGTAATTATTCTAAAGAACTTTCCTCTATGGTACCTAAACTTTATGAATTTAAGTGCAGTACTAGATTGGCAGCTAGGTCTCATCTTTTTACAGTTGAAATGGCTAGATGTAACTAAGTTCTATGCTAAAAGTTTCTTCTCTTGCACTTCTCAGTTGTGGAACTTTTTTGGTATCTTACTTTCCAGTCAAATTTGATCTTCAAAAATTTAAATGCAATGCTAATCGTTATCTTCTTGTTCTTCTATTGTACTCTCCTCTTAATAATGTTTTTCTTTTTCTCATTCTTTCACACTCAGTAACCCCTTGTGTCTTAGTGACTTTATTACCTTGCTTGGAGTGAAATGATTAAAAAATATTTTCAATATAAATATTTTCCTTTTGATCTTATTTTGTTTTTCTTTTTTGTTGTGTAGTTTTTATACCCCATATACCTCTGCTTGTATTTTATTTTCCTTGAAATATACATGGATTTGTATATATTTACTTCTGAATTGTAATTGCAAACATATATATTCATAGATGTGCTGCACACACAAGCTTTCATTAGCTGGTATTTTCATCTCATTAAACAGAATATTGTATTTCATGTGTACAAAAATGTTAGAAATGTTCTCTTTCACTAATTTGTTTGGAAGTTTATTTTTTATTGTCATAATTTAGCTATCTTATTATCAAAATTAGCTATCTTATTGTTAGAAGGTAGCCTGTGTGTCTATTTAATATTTACTATTTACTAGTATGTGTGGGAGAGTTTATGCTGCTTTCACATGTCAAAAAAATCTCCTCCCCTCACACACTGAATATATCAAATTATATGGCTGGACTTTAACCAAATTAAAGCTTATAATTGTCTTTTAAGTGGTCAGATTAACCTGCTACAGCAATTAAAACAAAACAAAAAATAGTTAAATAAGCATGAAGAAACAATATCAAAATTTATCTACCCTTTCTGCCTTGATTTCAAACTCTTCCCATGTAAAATGCTTACCAAAATATCTATAAATCTAATCTTTCTAAACACTTTCTTATCTTCTTTGCTTTTTCTTCATAATATTCACATTTTCCTCAATTCTGTCTTCATACCTTAGCTTGATCATGCTTAGTTTCAAATGAAATGTCTGTAAGCAGTCTGATTAAATTTACTTCTCTCCCTTTATTAAGTACTCTTATTGACAACAGTTACTATTGCTTCCTTTTATATGTTCACATTCACACACACCTGTCTGAGGTAGCACATCTGCTAGTTCAGCTCTGTGATATAATCCCTTTCAATGTTGTATATGCCTACGTCTCAGTTCACCAAAATGGGATAAAATGGATGCTCAGAGATGATGAATCACTGAGGTGATTGATTAAAATCAATAATAACCAAAGGTTAGTAGCAACTAAGCCCAATTAGAAACTATCTTCCTAAAAGGATGATAAAAACTAAATCTATACTGGGATGTTCCTATTGGATTATCATCTAACAAATGTTCAACCTTTAATCAAGGTGTCATTGATGATGAAAAGACTGTTCAAGCGAAAATTAAATCAAGAACATGAAGATATATACATATAATAGTCAAAACATTGTTGAAGACTACAAATTGGACCAATAAATGATAGATAGTATATGGTAGGCATTAGTAAAACACATAGGCAAGGTGAGAACATCTTACAACTGAATATAACTATCTCCTTTACTATAAGAGAAAGGAGAATGACAAGTTTAATGGCACAGGATTTTTAGTCAATAGTGACATTTCAGGCAGAGAAACATAAAATGTTTCAATAGTATATCAGACAGAATTAGTTGGGTACTAATCAGATTATACAAAAGATACATTCTAAAAATAGTCCAAGTATATGCACCAACTTCAAGAAATTCGGATGAGGAAATTGAAGTGTGTTATAATGGCACTAGTAATATTACAGATGGAGAGAAAGCAAATTATACCATTTTGATTGGTAACTTTAATACAAAATTAGGGACAAGAGAAGATAGAGTACATATTGTGAGAAAATTTGTACCAGTGAAGAGAAAAGAGAAATGTTAGTTAATTTATCACAGATACAAAATGATAATAATGAATTATTTTTTTTCAAAAGCAAAGGGGCTGTAAATGGACTTAGAAAAGTCAATATAGAAAAGAAAAAAAAATGAAAGACTTCATAATTGCTAACAGAGTACTGTTAAAAATGTAGCCATCATAAATAAAGATAATATAAAATGCAATCACAAAATGGTACCATGCGGAGTCAAATTTGGTTTTAAAATAAAGAGAAACAAAATGACTGACAGAAAGAAAACATACTCTAATAAATCAGAAAGAACATCACTGAATTTCAGGTAAAAATCAAGAATAGATTTCAGATTTGTGGAATAACAAAAATAACATAGAAGATATAAAGAGCAATAAGAAAGCAGCAGAAAAAACAAAGAAAATTACAATAATAAAAGTCATCACTCGCACTGATGATGAAGAAGAAAAGTCATCACTCGCACTGATGATGAAGAAGAAAAGTCATCACTCGCACTGATGATGAAGAAGAAAAGTCATCACTCGCACTGATGATGAAGAAGAAAAGTCATCACTCGCACTGATGATGAAGAAGAAAAGTCATCACTCGCACTGATGATGAAGAAGAAAAGTCATCACTCGCACTGATGATGAAGAAGAAAAGTCATCACTCGCACTGATGATGAAGAAGAAAAGTCATCACTTTCGCACTGATGATGAAGAAGAAAAGATCATCAAGCACTGATGATGAAGAAGAAAAGTCATCACTCGCACTGATGATGAAGAAGAAAAGTCATCATCACCGCACTGATGATGAAGAAGAAAAGTCATCACTCGCACTGATGATGAAGAAGAAAAGTCATCACTCGCACTGATGATGAAGAAGAAAAGTCATCACTCGCACTGATGATGAAGAAGAAAAGTCATCACTCGCACTGATGATGAAGAAGAAAAGTCATCACCGCACTGATGATGAAGAAGAAAGTCATCACTCGCACTGATGATGAAGAAGAAAAGTCATCACCGCACTGATGATGAAGAAGAAAAGTCATCACCGCACTGATGATGAAGAAGAAAAGTCATCACTCGCACTGATGATGAAGAAGAAAAGTCATCACTCGCACTGATGATGAAGAAGAAAAGTCATCACTCGCACTGATGAACAAGAAGAAGTCATCACTCGCACTGATGAACAAGAAGAAGTCATCACTCGCACTGATGAACAAGAAGAAGTCATCACTCGCACTGATGAACAAGAAGAAGTCATCACTCGCACTGATGAACAAGAAGAAGTCATCACTCGCACTGATGAAGAAGAAGTCATCACTCGCACTGATGAAGAAGAAGTCATCACTCGCACTGATGAAGACGAAGAAAAGTCTTCACTAGCATTGATGAAGAAGAAGAAAAGTCTTCACTAGCACTGATGAAGAAGAAGAAGAAAGGCCATCACTAGCACCGATGAAGAAGAAAATGTCAACACGAGGATTGATGAAGAAAAAAAAAATATGGACATATATACTAAGAGAGATAAAACTGAAAATGGGGAACTAAAGTAATTGGTAAAAATATAAATGAGGTATGGAAAAATAAACAGGGACTTGGAAAGAGTAGAAGCAAGATGTTAAGGATAATTGAAGTTCTTTGCAAACCTGTATACTTTGAAAATAAAAATACCACCAATAGTCACTCCAGTAGATACTTGTAATATTCTTGAGCTAATAACAGACAAAATAAGGTTTGTGCTTTGAAATGTGAAATGCAGAAAAGCACCAGATAAACAAGACATAGTAACAGATCTTTTGAAAGATGCAAGAGAAGAATTCTACAAAAAAAGCAGTTTTTTTACTTAGTGCATAAGGGAAAGTAAAGTATCTTGAAACTTCAGTCTCAAAATAGTAATCCAACTTTATAAAAATAGTTGCTAAAGCCCCTTGTATTACCTATATACTAAAGGTCTTATTATATTAGTATCAAATATATACAAACTATTCTCAAAAGAATATAAAATAAATAACAAATGAACCCCCTAAATAAAGATCAGTCATGCAAATAGGAAGGTTTTAGAAGTGGTTACTCAACAACAGACCATCTACAGACAATAGAATAACTAATAAAAAAACAATAGAATATAGTAAACCACTTTGTTTAGCTTTTGTTGACTATGAAAAGGTATTTGACTCAGTAGAACAAGAAACAGGCTTTATTGTATAACAGGAGTAGTGTATTAACAATAATTATAAAAAAATTTATTGATAATATATATGATAATATTACTGCAAAAATTCAACTATACAAAAAACATTATTAGAAAACAAGCAAAACAAGGGGATAAAATTTCAACTATTTACAGAAGACCTTACTGGAAAATCTAAGAATGAGGAGTAAAAATAAACAGAAAATAGTTTAACCATCTATAATTCTCTGATGACATTTTACTAATATCAGAATCACTGGATGAATTACAAGGAATTCTAAATGATTTAAATAAGGAAAGTCAAACTCAAAGTAGGTTTAAAAATGAAGGGAAATAAAGCCAATGTTCAATTGTAATATTAAAAAAAGATCAGAAATGTAGATGATGAATAAGCCGAAGAATACATATCCTTAGGAGAGATGATAACATGAAAGGGAGATTATGAAAAAGAAAGAAAACAATATATAATGGTAGAATGGAAAGAAGCATTTAACAAAAGAGAAATGTAATGAAAAGCAACTTGCCAACATGTTTAAACTTAAAGTGTATGGTCATGGTATAATGTCAGCCATGTTTGTATGGGGTGCAAAAAGATGAAAAATGAATAAAATCACTTGAAAATGGATTCAGCAGAAATGCATATTAGTAATGCTAGGAATAACTCTTAGAAATAGAAAATCAGCATAGGTCAGGAAAAAGACCAAGAGAAGAAATATATAAGTGATTAAATGACAAAAAACAGAGTTGGGCAAAAAGAAAATTAAACAGATGGAGTAAAAGGTTGTTTGATTGGTGCCCAATGGGTAGCAAACATAGTAGGAAAAAAAATAAATGGAGAGATAAAATAGAGAGGTTTGTTATTAACCCTTTGAGCTCTGACCACTGCTTTACCAGTGATAGAGAAAAATGACGTAATGCCCAGCCACTGGTTAAACAGTGGTAGAGAAAAATGACTTAATGCCTAGCCACTGGTTGAACAGTGCGTGAACACTTGTAACTATTTTTATATCTACCATGAAATATTACATACCAGTTATTTGCGAATTTTGACCAGGGAGCTCAGGCAGAAGGATTAAAATTGTTCAGGAACGCAGGGCTCAAAGTCAACTAGTGATAGCTGATGTTTATAATGTACAGAGTGCACCAAGTATTTGAAAACCCATCTTTAGCGAGCCCTAAAAGGAAGATGGCCTCATGTATTATTATTATGCAGTATACACCATATTTTAGCACTCATTTCTCATTCAGACTTAATGACATAGCCGTTTCCAATCTGACCCAGGAAATGAAATGACATACCATGCTAATGACACTAGCTTCCAATCACAGTAATTTAGAGATAACCAGCTTCTTGAGAGTAGCCAGGTGAACAAGTGGAATGGCAAGTGGCTCTGCATAAAACCCACAGAAGTATCCATGGTGATACAGACATCATCTATGATGGTCCTTGTGATCATGAGTATAACAAGGGCCATTTTATGCCATCCCACTCTTTCTGCAAAGTATCAAAGTTAATGTCACCACCTACAGTGAGGTGCTAGACATTATAGTCAATCCTTGGATCAAGGTAGTGGCCATATTTGTTCCAGCAGTCTCTCACATGGCTCACAGGAGTAACTGACCAAGAATTTTCAGAATCATGTCAAATCCCCCCACTCCCAACATGTGCCTTCCTAGCTCCCCTGATTTGAATCCCCTGGACAGTTATATCTGTAGCACTGGCAAGAGAAGATCAACCAATAAGCCCACAATACCAAGGGATTGTTAAAAGACACTATTGCACTATTAGCCATGTTGAATGAGAATCAACATATCCAGGAATGCAGTAACTTCCAAGACCACATCAAGGTTGTTCTTCAGCGCAAAGGGTGATTTTATTGTTTTTTGGTTTTTTTTTTTAAATGAAACATACGTACAAATCTTTTGGAAAACATACTGTCTTTTTCTTTTTTTTACTCAATATCTGCATTTTCTTCTTTATATTATAATTTGCTATTTAACCTGGTACACTATATATATATATAAAATAGAACACAGTGAGTGCTTCTTGTAATATAGCCTTCAAGTTGTAGCTGACAATTGCCATTGAAGAACAGAATTATACCAAATGGTGAAGAACAGAAGAACAAGTGTGTGTGTGTGTGTACAAACATTTTTGTGCATATGTATACAAGAAGATGCTGAAAATTTATTGCCCAGACAAAAGCCAGATTATGACTTTTTGGGATCCCTAGGCTAATGAAATTGTGTCCCCACTCCATGCAGAAAGAAAACTTTGCTAATTTGCCTGCAAAATATTTTTTGCTCGTTATATATTTTAGTGACATTTACATAGCTTGAAGTAAACTTATTGCAGGTTCTTTAAATAAACTAGAATAGCAATCTTTTGTTTGTCAATAAAAATATTCTTTAAGAAATACCACTATTTTACCATTTATTGCAAACCAAATTGGTGCATATTTCAACACAACTGTAGTAAAAAAAATAGATTTTATATAACCAGTATTATAACAATAAAACAATAATAATAAATGACAGTTTATGAAAGTTATAACATCTAGAAAATAAAATATGCTGCCTCATAAAAATTTCTAAAGTTTGAACATTCTGAACTAAAATCAATTCTGTTATCTATTTGAAACACAACACAAACGAAAACATTGTTTTCATTGCTTTGCTTCCTGTAAAGTCAAATATGAGTTTGTCATATTGATATCATTTCAGTTTATTAAACTATTTAAAAGTTATAAACATCTAGAAAATTAAAATCATTGCTTTATAAAATCTTGAGGGGCCTTAGGCTGCAGCCTATAATAGCC
Organism: Acanthosepion pharaonis; assembly: GCA_903632075.3. Lineage (NCBI taxonomy): Eukaryota > Metazoa > Mollusca > Cephalopoda > Sepiida > Sepiidae > Acanthosepion > Acanthosepion pharaonis. The sequence goes on from CAHIKZ030004203.1 coordinate 241,970, forward strand.
TAATCAATAATTCAGTCCTGGCCCATTTCTCAAAATCTGATCAAATGAGTAAATATCAGAATGTTTTTAAGGGATTCTTGGTTGGGCTGAGAAATTTTCAGCACCACTTCATAGCAGGAAAAGAAACACATGCAAGAGTAAATCTTCTATTATGTGCAGTATCCCATCAGGATGTGAATGATCATGGCTCTCCACAATTTCCTGTCCTTTGTAGCTCTTAGCAAGAATGAATACTGATATAAAATACATGCATGCTGCATATATCCTACAAATAGACAAATTGTATATGTCTTTGTGTGTGTGTGTGTGTGTGTGTGTGTGTGTGTGAGAGAGAGAGAGAGAGAATAGAGAAAGAGTGAAAAAAATTACATTTTTTAAATGATTATGATTTAAATCATTTAAAAAGTTATCTGTAATAAAATAATTTAATACTGTCTATAATAAATAACAAATATGGCCTTTCTGATGGACTAACTGATATCAGAGGGAATGAAGAGGCAATAAAAACTTTCTCAAAAACCTCTTCAATGTGTAAATACAAGAATTAATGTACAGAATTTTATAGGTATTTTTTATTTAGTTTGATGTTTATGTATGCAGTTTGACAAAAATGTCCGGAGAAAGAAAGATATTAAAAACAGCAATATTACCTGCCATTCATTATTTCTACTTTTTATTGGGGAGATAATTGGTATTTCTAAGCCATATTTAATCACTAGTTAACTATGTACTAAAAATACCAAAAAGGTATAACTATTTAGGTGCAGTGGAAAATACTTTTACAATTCTTTTAGCCAAGATAATTAAGTATAATAGCAGAACTTTGTTTATTTAAATATTCTTCCTATAGTTCTGCATTCTTATTGAATACAGAGCAATTTTTTCAACTCAGTGTTGAAAAGTTTAAGATTTCAAGATGAAAGAAAACACTCATTTATGAAACATTATAAAATATATTTGATGACTTAGAGCCAGCATGCAAATTGAAATGTTCTGGTGTTCAAAACAAATGAAAATCTGTAAATGCTTTGGAGTGTCACTAGGGATAGTACCTCTGACAGGAACAGTTGTACTCCTTTGGGAGTAGTTTGTTTAAGTTGGTTTCAATTCTCACCTGTGGCTCCAAATAGCTGTTTGCATACAACAGCAGCTACATCCCAGTGAACTGCTTTGACTGGTGGGCAAACCAAGCTAGGATAGTCAACAGGTTCAGACACTTGATAATTTTTACATCTGTCAGATCCAATGACCATGAAGGTAGTATCAGCAAGAGCCAGCCGTGAAGTGTGTCAGAGCACAGACATGACATGTAGAAGGCCTGGTCATAGACTGCAGCCTGGAAGTCTCTGGTTGTAACCGTTTTAGTGCCACCAGATGAAGACTCGCCAGGCTGAGAGAGTGGAATTTCCCCAATGCAATCATTTTCCCCACAATAAATTCTTCCTGCACAGGTCTGTTTTGAAAATTTATCATTACATTACCGATCTGGCAACACATACAACTTTTACTCAAAGATCTACAGAAATGGATTGCATAGAGAAGCAACAGATGGAGATAATCACTTGCCGTTGTAGTCACAAACCTGCATGTAATAGGCAACCCATAGTCCAGTGGTCATTTTGTTCCTGAATCGAGGACAACAGGAAAGTTTGGCAGCACCCAGGGCAACTGGACAGTCTCTTTAGGATACTACTGCCCACTCTTATATGGAGGAGAAGGCTAGAAAAAGTGCTTCAAACAAATAATGCCTGCCCACAAAGTGTTTAGTCAGATTACCGTAACAGACCCACTGCAGTAGTACAAATCAAAACTTTTTACAAAAACATTAATCATGGGAATTTGGAATATCAGGACACTGCTGGATAGAGTCAGCACCACAAGAGCAGAAAGAGGAATCATCAGAGAACATTAATATACAGAATTGACATTGCTGCATTCAGTAAAATCCAATATGTTGATGAGAGTTCTTTGAAAAAAGAGTGAGACAAATACACATTCTTCTGGAAGGAATGGCCTCAAGCTGAAAACAAAATCCCTTGACAGTAATGATGAAAAATATATCTGTACTTCTAGCAGGAATAAATGAACACCTTATGAATTTGTGCATTCCCATCAATAAGTTTAGATGTCTTACTATCATAAGTGCTTATGCACTCATTCTCACACGTTCAGATGATACCAAGGAAGAATTTTACAAGCATCTGAACTACATCATCAAATCAAATCCTCTGAATATCTAGCTTGTCATAATGGAGGATTTCAATGCAAATATAGGGATACTACTTACACCCAGGAAGAAGTGCTTGGGAGATATGGGAGGTATTGGCAAATTCAATGACAACAGCTTGCTCCTCCTCAGCAAATGCACTGAACACTAACTATACATCACCAACACCTACTCTAGGATAGCATATAAATACAAGACAACATGGATGCACCCATGATTAAAGGACTGGAACATGACTGATTCATTATCATATGCCAACATGATATTGGAGATGTCTGAAGTGACCCGTATCAGGGGAAATACTGAATTCTGAACTGAACACAAATTGGTCAGGGCTAGAATGAACATGCATATTTCACCCCATCACACCAACTGACTTAAGATTGTGAGGGCTTCCTACAAAATAATCAGGTTCACATTGGTCTTCCTTCAAGGATATCATCACTGAGATGGCTTTAAAGAGATGCTGGGTCCAAAGACCAGAGTACATCAAGACTGGTTCAATGAAAACAAGGAGTCAATTCAAGCATCTTTGATTGCATAGAACAAAGCTTATGCAGAGTGGCAAAAAGAATCATCGCCTGTTTCGAAGAGAGATAAGTTCAAGAAACGCCAGGCAGAAGTGCAGTTGGATCTGTAAAATGTGCAGGACAAGTTGTGGCAGAACAATGCCAAGAAGTTCAAAGCTATGCTGACTCTTATAATGCCAAGAACTTTTTCTGCTTCTTTAAGGTAGTATATGGTCCATCAAAATATGGCTGTGCTCCACCACTGTATCTGGATGGCACAATTTTGATCAAAAACCAAGCAGGATTGAGAAAACGTTGGATGGAACACTTCAGTATCCTGCACAACAAACATTCAAACAGCTGATCCTACAGCATTGAGCCAGATACTGGTAGCAGTGAGTATGGTTTCAGCTAAACTTACCGCCCTCTATGACAGAGATCAGGAAAAGTCATTTTGCAGACAAATTCATGCAGAGCACCAGGAAAAGATAGTATTCTTGCAGTTGGCACCAACACAATTGGGGCTTTTCATGATGCCAAGAAAGAATTCCAGATGACTTTTGCAGTGCTTTGATCTCTTTCTATACAAGAACAAAAGAAATAAAGCAGACTGATGAAACTACAGGGGCAGTCTACTCCTATCCATCATCAGAAAGATCTTGACATGAGTTATCCTTAATAGACAAGGCAGAAGCACCTTAGATATAATCTTTACCATAAAGCCATTGAGAAAAACATGCCTCTCTCTGCTGTATTCATTAATCTGACAAAAGCCTTTAACATGATCAATAAGAAGGCTCTTTGGACTGTACGTGAGCAGATTGGGTTCCCACAGAGGTTTGTAAAGATCATCTACCTCTTTCATGATGGCATGATTGGTCGGGTGTTCTCAATGGTAACATGACAGAGCCTTTTGATATCATTAACAGCATGAAACAAGGCTGCATCCTAGCTCCAGTCGTCTTCAACATCTCAATATGCATGCTGACTCATGCAATTTAAGGTCTAGAGGAAGGAACCTATCTTCAATATCATCTAGATGGCTCTTTTTTTTTTTTTTTGTTCATCACCTTGGTGCCAAAACAAAGTCTCTTCAACATCTCCTATAGGGGGGCCCTCTTCGATGACAATTTTTATCCTCATGGGGAATCTGAACTGCAGCTGATGCTTGATCGATTCTCCATAGCTACAAAATTGTTTAGCCTGATAATCAGTCACAGCAAGACTGAAGTGCTTTACCAACCTTCACCCCCACACACACACACCAGCTATCACTATAAATGGCACCCAGCTCTCAAATGTCAATAAGGAGCTAAAGGAGTGTATTGCCAACCAATCGTGTTGGTGTGCTATTGTCCAACAAACCTCTGCAAACTTCAAAGAAGCTTGGCGCCAAAAAAAAAAAAAAAAAAAAAAAAATCAATATTCAAAGAGAACAGCATCAACTTTGGCACTGGTCACAACGAGCAAGTTCCACTGCTCCTGACTTGATTTGTAGCACCATCTCCAGATCCACTGAGTCTTCTTCAAAATCATAGGACAACCATGATGATGATGAATAATGTGGAAGAAACTCTCATTCTAATGATCTTATTCTTTTCTCGAGTTGTTAGAAGAGATAATTAGCTGATCTTAATCAACCTCGGTTCTGCCATGGTTGGTTGACTCATAATTCATAGTGATGAAATACGTAATTACTTTCTAAACCTAACATTTTTAAAACTACTTTTTTAAAATTATATCTTAGAAAAAAAAAAAAAAGTTTTATTTTATGAAATAAATTCCTTCCCATTTTACTGTTGCTTTTAAATTTCAGTCTTCCAGATTTTTTCATTACATCCCTTAATAAGATCTAACATTTCTTATTTAACTTAATAGGATTTCCTTTTTATTGTGTATCAGTTGCAGCTTTAACAGTTACAAGTAAATAAACAGTTTTTAAAAAAAGAAATTTTACATGTTTTTGTAACAATGAAATCATCAATTGAAGTTAACCTAAAAAAAAAAAATTGTTTATAAAATTAATTCATAATATTAACAACACAAGAGGTTTTGCTTTTATCGTATATTTTTTTATATACTGCTGATGCAATAAATAGAATCACTCACTGGCCAGACCATTTATTCATTCGTATTAAAATAAATGATGACAAATTAATACAAACATGTTGCACACAAGACACAGACTAAATAATATTCTACCTTGATTATTTATTAAAAATAATTTCCATAAAAACAAAATGAAAAATCAAGCAACATATTCTACAATTCTTATGCTTAGATCCCATAAAAAGAACTGTATTAAATATAATATGGATAATGGTCATGGTAATATTAGCAGTTTCCTTATAAGGAAATATTCAGCATTCATTCAAAATTCTTTCCCTGATATAACATCTGATTATCTGCAAAACCTGTAAAGGGATAATTTTTTTTTGTCATATATTTTCCATTCTGTAAAATTCTTATCCAACTTTACCAACATATACATTTATAATTCTCAATCCCATTTTGATAAAGGAACCACAAATTAACCAGTCCCATAGTATGATCCCCACAGACAGCACCTTTCCCACTGTGCTAAAAGTAAGAGTGTCAGCGTCAATTTCTGGTACTTGGGGCATGCCAAAAGGGAAGATAACTGGTTTTTTTTTGCCTTCAATATCATGTACTGTATATCTAAACTGTCATATTTTAAAATATTATACCTCTTAGCAGTAAAAAGAAGGGAGTAGCTATATATATATATATATATATATATATATATATATATATATTATATACACACACACTTTATATATATATATATATATATATATATATATATATATATATATATATTTGTGTGCAGCAATCCCTCTTAAATACAGGTTTCATTGAACAAAACTGACAAATTTTTTTTTGGGGGGAGGTTATTATGGTTTTCTTGTATATGTACTAGTGTCTTCTTTTCTGGATTTAATGTATGTAAAAACTGTCCAAAATATTGTTGCTTTCAAGAGTTTTCGACTAAACTGTTAGCCATTTTCAAATATGATTTTTTGTTATACTACTATAATAAATGGTGTGTTAGTGCTGTTGTAGATTATATATATATATATATATATATATATATATAAACAGATGCACACAAAGAAATGACAAAGTCGCAATGAGAAATCTAAAAGGGAAAATATTGATTTCTTTTAAATATGGCAATTTGAAATTAATACTATATAACATGCGGATTCCTCATTCAATTATTAAAATAAAATAATTGATTTAATGATAAAGATTTTTCAACCTGGGGAAAATACAAAGCCTCTCTCCTTCCCATCCATAACAGTATAATTTACATAATTATATTAAATTTTAATCCTAGAGAAATTCCCCACCCTCTTGTATCACTGTGTGTGTGTGTGTGTGTGTTAATCACTCAATAGCGTTACACAGCATCTTTCAATTTCCAAATCGAGCAAATCTATGACACAAACAAGCACAATAATTCATATTTTCTCTTAAATTTTAATAATAGAGATTAATGGCTGCATTTTTTTCCATTTATCTTTATATATACCTTTATATGTATAAATAAGGAGTTAGAGTAGAGCATGTTTTTTTTTTTTTTGAGCCAATCAACTTTTTATTACTTTAAAACAATACATTTTTTTTAATTAATTTTGAGCTAGTTTATATATTTCAATAAGAGTATCCTCTCACAAAAGTTTGTTCAAACAATTTTTAGCAAATTCACTAAAGATATTTGTTTCATATTTATAAAGGGTTCCATACTCACTGTTAAAGATACAGAATTGGCTTTTCATAGTTAACAGCATCAAAAACAGAATCAGAAAACTATGTTTGAATTTTCTGGCAACTGTAATTTTGTTCTCTTCAAACTATTGCTCTCAAAGTCAAGTACCTACTTCTTCCAAAAGGTCAAGTTAGGATTTACTTCTTACTACTGGTACAATACAACCTAGTACAACCTGCCACCTGTTTACTGGCAAGATGGGCATAGACAAGTAATTCTAATGCCTAAAGAAATGAACGCAGAATGGTACTTTGGTGATCTACTAGGCCATAGGTTAATTTGATTTGATAATCTTTGCCTTTTCTCTTATTTCTGCATTGTTAGGGATGAAATGAATTAAAATAGCTTTGTATGTGCTTAAATATTATTATCATTCTCAATATATTATGACTAACAGCCAAAAAGGGAATTATCACAAGCATCAGAGAATTGTTGAAATACAAAGAAAATATTGTACACTACATTAAATTAATTATTCATTTCAAAAGATTGTATTGCAAAGTTTTCAATATGTTTGATGTTTTTCATTAAAGTGTAGTTTTTCAATGAAATTTCATTAAAAATGGAAATTAATATAGCTAGATAAATATAAAGAGACAGTAGATATGAACAGATTGAGATAGATTTGCACTAACTGATGCACACAGGCTGCATTTGGCATGAACAAATATACAGAGAAAGTTAGATGAATGTTATTTAACTGGGAGAGATAGATATGGACAAACTTAGATGAGACTAGCAGCATGGTCCAGCGTTGCCCGTGCTTGATTCAAAAATTGTACGACCCATACAGCAATCATTATCACTTGACTTAAAATATTTTTGTCCTTCCTTGCCTTTAAAGAAGAGCCCTTTGCCGTGCTGATGTTGCTACATGCCTTACTTCTTGCCTATCTCACACTACAAAATTTTTCTAAGCTCTATACTAAACATTAAATCTGTTACGATAAAAGAACTAAACAAAATGAGCACAAAATGATCAGCTTTAAAAAAGGACTCGTAACTGGAAAAACCAAATGAAAAAAGAATGTTAACAACATACTTTTTCACACCCAACCCAGTTCTGCGGAATCAGAATTAATATTGCGTTTAAGCAAGCAAATGAGCCAATTGGAATAAAGTGCCATGCAGATTTAAATTTTTCCCACTTGTGACAAATGCAGCTATCGATTTTTTTTGCATGCTAGCATGCTAGTTAACATTCATGTCAGTCTCACGTTGGCCAATAGAATCTTCCTGCCTATTCGTGGCAGCCAGCTATAGGCTCTCACTCTGGCCAGTAGAAAATGGCTGCAAACTACATGAAAACTGCCGTAGAAGCATGAAAAAAATCGATTATTTCCACTATCGATGGGAGTTGGGAAATGCAAAGTGGGTCTTGGCCTTCCCGCTAACTTGGAGCATGTGCATGTAAATTTTGGTGCAAATCTGTCGAAAATTGCGGCCATGCATTCGTTACACACACACACACACACACACACACCCTGCCTTTTATAGATAGAGATATAGACAAAAATAGATAGATAGTTATAGACAAACTTAGATAAACAGATAGATATGGACAAACTAAGATAGATGTAAGTAGGTCCATCAAAAAGTTTGTAGTTTAATGAAGAAAAAAGCATTTCTTTTATACAACAAATATTTTTCTATATAATCTTCCTTGCCAATGCACTCAATTCATATAAACTAAACATTATTTACTGAAAATTTCAATTTAAAATTCAGTTAATAACTATGCGTTAGTCAGACTGATGGATAACAGACACATTGATAGACAGACAGAAGAAAAACATGCAGAAAAATATATACTTCTATTAAAATGTTTGACAAATTCTGAATTCTGAATATTTTTAATAAGCATGTCAGAAAAAAGATTAATATAAAAAAAATTGAAAACATCAAAAAATGGCAATTATATCAGACAGATGAAGGAGTTTAAATTAAATATAAAATATTCTATCAGGATAACAAAAATATACTTAGTTTCCTTTAAATTATATGTACCTTTAAAAGTAAGAGTTTAACAATGAAAAACTATAAATACACATCAATACTAAATTATAGTCAGAATTAAGAGTGCACAGACTTACCTACCAACTGAAAAAAAAAAAATTCAACAAAAGCTATGATCTGGCTGTGATAGAAAGAACACACTTGTTCCTTTTTTACATGATGAGTTATCTTTTTATCAACCTATCTACTTACTTAGTATATAACCTACACAAGGTGGGATAAAAGTAATTGTTATAAGTGGAGGTTAAGTTTATTGTATGAGCTAAGAGGGAGACAAGGCTGATTACTGGCGGGAGTTTTCTCCAGCACTCAGTTGCCATTTAGTCACAGTTGGGGGCTATTCAGTGAAAACATTTAAAACATATGGACACTACAAGACTAATTACAAAGAGAAGAGATCCTTTCAGCTCTGGTTTTCAAATTAGTGAGTTTACAATAACAAGCTTAACTATTTTGAACCTAGGAATGGAATTTCAGAATTCATGACCTTGTGCCAATCTCATAAATCTTGTACTGATTTTATCCTGATAAAGGAAAATGGCATTTTTTTAAATTATTAGTTCTTTCAGGACTGTTCCAGTTAAATATAATAATACTAGAATCTTTAAAAATTGTAGATTTAAAACTGACAGAATTTGAACAATTCAAAATGGACAAGTTAAATGGTCATGTTACCAAACATCTCCACCAATCTTGTTTTAAATGACTATATCCCAAATTGATTTTTTTAAATATTTCTTTTCTGTCATGTGTGTGTGTGTGGGGGGGGGGAGATGTTAAGTTAACTTTTAACTTTTAATATTCATAACTATTTCATCCTTATCCATTATGTATAAGTGGTCAGACAATTGCAGTAGCATCATCTTCAATTATAAGTTAGTCATTTTCCTGTTGCCATAGTAGGATATGACAACACTAGCACAAAATTCAACTACACTATTGTCTGATGGTCAGAGCTGCATGCAGTGGCTGTACAAGCATTTTGTTTAACAAATGAAGTCACCTATGTGCAGCATGCTAAAGATTAAAAAATATATCTAGAAGACGTAATAGAATGAAAAATCTAGAGAATGAAAACAAATGAAAATCTTTACTACTGATCATTGAGTTCAATCCTCACAGGGTGCTCTATAGTTGTGGCCTGCTACCTTAAATTTAGTAAAGAGCTAAAAAAAAAAAATGAAAGTGAAGAGAATAAGTGATGGCAAATTATAGACTTCTTAATTTGATTTAACAAACTAAAACAACAATCTCTGAAGTTTCAAATTATTTTCATTAACAAAGAAATACAAAAGAAATTAAAGCGTAAAACTAAATAAAAAGACATTTTCTTTTCAATACTCTCAAAGAAAGTGAGTTACCATAAAAGTTACTGATACAAGTTACTTTATTTTCTGGTTTGTAAATCAAACAATAATGTATCAAAACACTTTAATACTTTTGTAACCGATAACTTCCCAAAAATTCATGTAGGAAACAACTTTTAACAGAAAGGCTGGCCATAAAATTAATTTACTTTTAAAGAACAGCTTCATGCAAGTTTCTTTTTTTAATACTATCAATGGTACTGGCAACATTTTTATAGTCATTTCAAAGTTAATATTTAACATTTTCTGAAATGAATTCATGAAGCAGAAAAATGCTATGATTAAAGAATAAGATCATAATAATAATAACAAATAAGATTATTATGTAATTCTTTAAAACAATAGTTTTTAAAATATCTCTAAATATATTTTTTAATAGCTTTTAACAAATTTTCAAAATTTGATTTTGTATGAAAAAAAAAATGGGGGGAGATTTTAAAAGAATAAAAAGAAAACAAAATGTCAAAATAAGAAAAACAGGGAAATTGAATTCATTCATTTTTGGTCAGAATCCTTCATCATAAGAAGAGGAAAGAAAAAAAAAATACTGGGTATATTTCATCAATGCTTACAGAGAAACAAAAATATTTTGTATACATTTCTGGTTGATATAAACCAGGTAGATATAATGTTCCTAGTTCAATTTTGCCTAAAATTTTTGCTTTTGCTTTATGGCTGCAACATTTTATGCTTGTTAAATTAATTTTTTTCAAGATCTTTAATAACTGTAGAAAACTAAATTGAAACAAAAATAAGTTTAATTTGGAAAATAATAAAATCACTCAAAGAATTTACAACAGTCCAATTTAAAGTTATAAATTTAAAAGTACATTAATCAAAACTAGAAGAATGATTGTATAGAAAAGTTGTTTGAGGTCAACACCCAGCAGCAACAGTATATCATGCTTAAACACAATCATCAAGCCATATATATATATATATATATATATATATACACCATAAAACTGTTTTTACAGAGAAGGTATATCTTGTCTTGGAAACGGTTATATTTTTTAAAAGTGCCCAATACACAATTAAAAATTGATAGTGCAGAGCTATTTAATATTAACCTTCTAACCTTCTGCAATAACAGAAAAGGTTGGTGTTTATATATATATATATATATATATATATATATATATATATATACACACACACACACACACACACACACACACATTGTTTTTGTATTTATGCATTTTTAATCATTTCATCCCAAGCAAGGCAATAAAACCACTAAGACACAAGGGGTTACAGAGTATAAAAGGATAAGAAACAGAAAAACATTATTAAGGAGCAGAAAGAGGGCAGTAGATAACAATTGATGTTGCATTTAAATTTTTGAAGATCAAAGTTGGCTGGAAAGCAAGAAACTGGAAGAGAGTTCCACAAGCAAAAAATGCAAGAGAAGAAACTGTTAGTAAAGGACTTACATTTACAACTAGTGAATCCAACTCTAAAATGATGAGATGTTGTTGCCAATCTAGCACTGAACTTAGATTCATAAATTCTCAGTACTACAGCAGAAAGTCCATCAGTACAATCACAATGAAAGTATTTATAGAAAAGGCACAGGGAAGGTACATTACAGTGGTGGAAAGTGACTGAATCCGAGATGCCAGATTATGACTAATAACATTATAGATTCTTACTGAGATTTTATCAAGAATCTCTAAATATATAGCAGGAGCACCAGACCATATCTGGCAGCATATATAAATTTCACTGTTTTTTATATATATATATATATATATATATATATATATATATATATATATATATATATATACACACACAAATTTCAATGTTCTGTTTTTATATATATTTCTAAAGAATTAATGGATTTATTTTTAATCCAACATTTTTATTCCTTCAAACATTATTATAGTTAGTAGTCCATATTTGAAATAGAGGTCACATTTTACTGTGTCGTCTTGCATAGTCAAGTGGTAAAGCATACTGGCTCAAATGGTGGTTTCCCCTAAAAAAGGGGATGAAGGTTTGGTCAAACTGCAGGAATGTGTTTTTCATTACTAAGATTTCTCAAATACACAGGCCCACAACCTGATAGATCTAATATACCCTGTGTAATACGTAAAAATGGGAGCATCTATTTCAAATACAGAGTACCAACTATCATAAAGTTTGAAATTATTATATATATATATATATATATATATATATATATATAAATTATAAGATATGTATTTTCTTTGTTTTTTTAAGTGACATTTACATCTACCAATGAGTAATTGAAAGTTTTATTTAACAAAATACATCCCTCTTTAATAAGACTTTCTACTGTACAGGCCGGTAATCCTCAATTTTACTATTAAATAAATAAATAAATAAAATAAAACAGGGACGTCTACTCAAACATGTGTATCCACTAAATATAATGTTTATAGTAATTAGAAATAAGGTCAGATTAGAAGAAATTCATTAATTACTTTGTGACCTTTTTCACAATAAATATTTGCTCTCATTGAAAAAAAAAAAAAAAAAAAAAAAAAGCATGCATCTGTAATCGAGTACAGTTGCCAATCAACTGGAGCTACATAATCCAAAAGCAATGAAAAGTAATTTCTTAAAGAGAGCCTTTAAGATAGTTGGGCAATAGCCAAAAAAGTAAGTGTAGTTGAATGTCAGATGAGAGAAGGAGAACCGTAGAAGAAAACAAAAAGTGTAACTAGTGGAAACCAAAAACAGGTTATGGGATCTGAAATTAAGTAGGCATGAAAAAATGTTCTTATAGAAATGAGAAATCAGGTGGGAAATGTATATTATTCAGTTGTATGGTTGATGAGAAAAAAAAAAGGTGAAAAACCATCACTACAAACCATTAATTGCTTTGAGTGTGAATACAGTTATTTAGCATGGGAAAACAAGTTTTATTGACAAAACATAAAAAAACAGAAATAGTAGTAGTAATAGAGCTTTTAAGTATTAATTACTCAATAAGAATGAGACAAAAAAAAAAAAAAGAAATTTGTTTTTTTATGCTAAAATTCAAATAAAATTTTTTTCTTGAACTGATTTTGTAGCAAGAAGTATCACCAACCAAGCTGTCAAATTAGAAACTCTGCTACTATCTTCCTTAAAATTTTTAGCCAACAAATTAATGAAATTGTTTTAATCTGATGACAAAAGTCCAAAAATTAATTAAAGAAATTGAGTTACTATATTTTTCACCATATCAGTCCCATTTTTTCCTCCCCACCCAAAATCCTCCTGCATCTTATACCTAAACACTCACCTGATGTTATATACACTCACCTGATGACCCCAAAATTAAATACAAATGATGATAAATGATTAACTTATGATTACTAATCAAAATAGTGTTACATTTAAAAAAAAATTAAAAAAAAAAAAGAAATTTGGATGACTCATCAACTAAATATTATTTTAGTTTTTCAAAATATTTCAAAATTATAGATTAGTGTTATATGCTAACTCCTTTTACAAACAGGACAAAGAAAAAGAATAATTTGAAATTAAACGTAAGAAAGTTTTTTTTTTATTTTTAAAGATACAAATAACATACCCACTACAGCAGTGTTATGTTTCCAATCATCAGGCTGGTTCAATTATTGTGTATCATTCTAGTTTGTATTTTAATTAAAAGCTTTTATCTCAATTAATGTCATGGATGATTCATATAGATGTTTTATTCCTTTTTGTAATTTGGGGAGTGTTGCTTTCTTTAATTTTCAATTCCCAACACACATTCTGTCAATAGGAATTCTTTTTCAGGCTTCCACTTAACCAATATTCCTGATCTTTTATTTTTAGATTTTAGAATCTTTGAACATTCTATGGCTTATAGTCTTTTTAATTACTAGAATGTTTTTGTGACACGATGACACATGTTGAAATCTTCACAGTATTTAGTATTGCTGAAGTTATCACCAACATTTTTTGTCCAGATTTATAAACTTTATGATTCATTCAATTTTGCAAGCCAATGGTTTTTTTTTTAATATTTTCATGGATTTTTAAAAAAAAAAATTAATGAAAATTTATTGTAGTAAGCTATGCTTCCTAATAAAACAAACTGTATTTTGTACCCCCTTACCGATTTGCACTTCTACCTAAAATTTAGTTTCGATCAATCAATGTATGGCTATTTTAGAGAGTGTGACTGTGATGGATGGACGGACTAACAGAAGCCACAGAATGTTATATATAGATAGGTAGATACTCCATTCTACTATTGGAGTTATATTTTTTTCTTTGATCTTCCCTATGTACTTGCAAAGTGTTGTTGTACTAGGATGTCTCCACTGACATCTTATGGTTATAATACTTTTGTTTGAAGGGCTTTTTGCTTTTTTTTTTTTTTTTAATAAAGGTTTATTTCAAGGCCACCCCTGCTAAATTTTTAAATTGCCACCAAAAGTAGTTTTGTACTTTTAACAAGAAGAAAATTATTATGGTTAAAAATGGTTATAGTTGAATTGAGACATGATTTTTATTAGAAATTTTAATATGACAAAAAGAAAAAAAGTATTTTAGTGTAGCATTAAGCATTGTTCTCGTCAATATATCCTCTGATATCCATGATTACTGCAGCACAAACTTTTGGCATTCATTTCAAAAGTTTCCCAAAGTATAAGTGATTATTGATTCCATTCCTTTTTCAATGACAAAGAGCTCTTTTTCATTTTTTTTTTGTTTTTTTTTTTCACTCTTCTGTCAAATTCATCCCATGCTAATTCTGGGGGTGCTTCAAACTTTTGAACTGTAGTGTGTGTATGTATATATATATATATATATATATATATAAGAACACCCTAAAATTGAGTTACAGCTGCACTGAAAATCTAGAAGGTATAATAAAAAACACAATAATAAAATCTTGAAGAAACCCCCATGCCTGAATAGTATTAATAAAAACCCTACACTTAAATCAGACAATAACTTAAAAATTATGTGATTGTAGAAATCCAGAAGACTGCCCATTGGAAAATAAATGCTGCATCAAATCTGTGGTATACCAATGTACTATATCATCCACTGAGAGTCCTAATACTAATATGATATACATTGGGTCCATGAAGAATGATTTTAAAGCCAGATGGAGGCAGCATAAGTGCTCTTTCAACAATATAAATAAAAGAAATCAGACTTCCCTATCTAAATATTTTGGCATCTGAAGGAAATAAATAGGACACCTAAAGTAAAATGGAAAATTATAAATAGGACTAGAACTTGTAAAGCTTGGGATGACCCATGCTCTTTGTGCCTCCATGAGAAACTGCACATTATTAAGTTTCTAAATAATAAAAATCTATTAAACAATAGACATGAGTTAACGTTTTTTTTGCCGACATCATCAAATTTATGCACTGAATAATTAGCTAAAAACAAGCATACAATATAATAACTTTTATAATCCATAGCCCAAATAAATAGTTTAAATACCCTACAAAAAAAGATAACCCTTTATGAAGTCATCTAAAAACAAATGTTACGGCAGTTTTTATTTGCACAAATCCCTTTCATAAAGAAATAAAATTAAAAAATAAATAAATCTCCATAGACACATAAACCAGACTAGGCGAAAACATCTTCCGTTTCAAATTTAGACACCCCCACCTTACCCTGACTTGATATCTACGAAAGTAACTCTATACTGATACTTATTATTAACACCCAACACACCCATAACTTTTTTAAACAATTCGCCCCTGGCTGTTACCATGGAAATTTTGATTTCAATTATGAATATACTATTAAAACACGTAAATTTCAGAAATAAGATATTCCAAAAAAAAATTCGCTTGAAGATGGAACAGAGCTTACTTTAATTCAATTTAATTCAAATAATTATATTGAAGTTTTTCGGCTCTTGTTTTGAAACATGAGACCTCTTATGTCGCAAGTTGGAATCATATTTTTAAATATATAATTATATATATATATATATATATATATATATATATATATATATATATCAATAAAAAATCCAAAGGATATGAGCAATTCATAATTATACAGATATAACCTAGACTGTTGATCCCTGATCAGAAAGAGTGAAGCTTAAATAGCTAAGGTATTTATATTTTATGTGTGTGTGTGTGTGTGTGTGTGTGTATTTCTAAAGTAATGGATTATTTATTTATTAATCTGACAGATTTTATTCTAAACGTTATTCTTAGTTGATATTCATATTTTTGATCAGCAAAAGTTCTTTGTAACTTAGTCGATTAAAGTACGTTGGATCTAATGATGGTTCTCACTGCCCAGAACGACTTATTCAAATTCTGCTTGATAGTGCATATTTTTGTTTAGTAAGATTTCTCAAATATTCAAGCCAGTAGATGAAAATAAATAAAAATACTGTTTAATAAATGAACAGAGTGTCTACACAAATATGAGCATCCACTAAGAATAACATTTACAGTAACAAAATATGTCAGATTATTAAATAAAAAGTACTTCAGAAATTGCTTTGTTTTTTTTTTTTTTTAAAGCGTTTCACCCCAAGCAAGGCGAGAAGCCACTAGGATGCAAGGGGTTACAGATAATTTAGAGCAAGATCAGATAGGAGTGATAGAAGAAAGGATGAGGAGAAGGGTAGTGGATAGAGCAAGGCAACAGGAGATGTCGATTGACATTACATTTAAATAGCAGGAGATTATAGCTCTCAGGGAAACTGGAATAGAGAAGGGAGTTCCACAGGCGAGAGGTGCAAGACATGAAGCTATTGGAGTAGAAGAGACGGCTACATTTAGGAGTTTCGACAGTGAAGGGGTGAGAGCGGGATGCCAGCCTTGAACTCACGAAGTCTGGGAACCAGAGAATGCAGCTCCTCGGAGCAATTGCCATGAAAGTATCTGTAAAACAGACAGAGAGAGGCGACGGCGCATCTGTGAGAAAGTGACTGTAGACGAGATGCCAGATCAGGGCACATTTGGATATGGAATTGAGCAGATATTTAACATTTCTAGAGTCTATGATGAGAAGGATTTTGCTTAAAGGCACTATTCAGCCTTGCTTGACTGACAAAGGTTCTTTGTAGCTCAGTCGGTTAAAGCATGTTAGATCTAACGATGGTTCCATCTGCCCAGGGGGATGCTGGTTCAAATCATGCCAGAGAGAGCATATTTCTCAAATATTTAGGCCAGTAGATGAAAATAAATAATTATAATATTTAATAAATAAATAGCATCTACTCAAATACGAGTATCCATTAAGTATAACATTATTTAGAGTGATAATATATATGTAAAAACATAGTAATAATAATAAAAAAAAATGTCAGGATTATTTACATATGGATCAATATCTGTACACTCTGCCTGGAATCAAAATGTCACTTTTCAGCCCCCTGCTTTGGATCAATGTTGTATCTATTACAGAGTGTGAAATGTGTTACACTTACTCATATATAAGATAAAGAACAAATAGGAAATGTTTATCAATCTAATATTTATATATAAAAGTGGAACATGTTAGATTGATAAACGTTCCCTATTTGTTCTTTATCTTGTCATTCTGTTGGATTCTAATTACTTAAACAAAAATAACAGACCAAACATGAACTTCATACACTTGACTCACAATTGTGATCCTGATATACTGTATCTTGGAAAAATACAATAAAAAAATTAAACAGACAGACCTTGTAGGTTAGATTTAATAAAACTTGTTTGGATGAATACTTGCTACCAACCTTTTATATATATATATAAAATATAATATAATATTTTATCTATTTTCAGCTCTGTCTACCCAGGAAATAGAACCACTTGATTCTATCAAGAAATCATCAGCATGCTCTTCAAAATAGTAACATCTTGTTATAATGTTGATTCCCAAAATATTTTTTATCCTAACAATAGCATTGTCATTGTTATATTGTGGCTCAGTTTTTTTAATATTTACTCAAAATCACACTGAAGAATAGGCATCTTGCATAACAGCAGACAAAAATTTGTTTCCATGAAAATAAATATATTTTTCCTGATACAGTATTTCCAACATGTCATTTTAGTATTTTTAACATCAGTAAAAAAAGAGGAAAATAAAACCTATTCTCTTATTTGTGAGCATAAGAGATATATATTTTTTTATTAATGCTAAGAAAATCTTATTCAGTTTCAAGAAAAAAAAAAAAAAAGTTGATCATTTCTTTAAAAACTTACATATTACTAAACATCTTTTGAGGGCCAGAACTTACAGGATGTAACATTACTAACGTATTTCACCAGTCATTTCATTACTGAAAGATACTGTTCTCTGTCACAGTGAAAATATGAGAAATATATGGAGTAAACAATGGACATCAAAGAGTAAGGAGTAAACAATTAACAGTGCAAATAGTATGGAGTAAACAACAAACAGTAAAAAGTATGAAGTAAACAATGAACAGCAAAGAGTATTTCAAGGTATCAGAAAATATATATGTAAAAAAATTTAATGCATAAAAAATTTCTTAATGGAGATGGACTCAAGTACAAGGCATTATGATAATAAGGATAGGAATTTGTAAGAAGTTTGAAAATGTCTAATTCATCCTGCCGATTGTTTTTTTTTTATGGTTTATCAAGCCTTTATGGATTATTGAAAGTCAAAACATATTTTGGATTGTAAGAATAATTCTTGTTTTTTTGTGAGTGAATATTGCATTAACAATATTTTGAAAAAAAAAAAAAAAAAAAAAATAAAAAAGAATGACTTTTCTGATAGATGTCCTATTATTTGACCGATAGATGGTGGGAAGAGATGGATCCTTACCATTCCCAAGAGTATTCGTGTGTAAGTGAATGTAATGAACATGACTTGAGTTCAAATTTTGCTCTCGAATTTCTCATTCTGAGCTGCTATCATTACACCACCCGTTGTACATCCATGAAACTAAGACAAATTATTAAACGATTAAAGAGAAAAACATACTCTTTATTACATGACACCTTAAGAAATGATTTCAATGTTCTTACAATACACAATCTATTTTGTTTGAAATCATTTGTTTGAATGTCTCCATTACTGAAACATTTCTGCTTTTTAGCAACACCTGTTGGTAGTTTGTATTTTTGTTCTTAATTAAATTATTCAATTTGTTTTTAGTTACAATTTATATTTGAGAAAAGATAAGAAAATTAGCACAAACATCAGACTATTGTTGTTGTGATTATTAAAGATTAATATGATGTCATCATTTTTGTTGGCAGGATTTTTCAGATTAATTTCCCCTTTATATAATTTAATCTACACTTTTTTAACCAAATACAATATTTTTGTTGATTAGTTTCAGATATGTTTTATATCAGAGAGAGGAGAAAAAAAATCTTTGAAAACATATAGCCACTTCCTGCTTCAAAAGATTTTAAGAAAAATCGAACTTAAATTTGTCTGATAAAATTAAAAATTAATTAAAAGAATAGTAATTTTCTATTTAGTGTATATTTTATTTTTATTCAAAATTCAATAAAAACTGTTATTTCCTTTGCTTTTTAAGTCACCTAAGTGTTTTCTTTACTGACTATAAGCTTATGAATTCAATTTGTCCTCAATCTTTTATTCATTAATTCTAAGTAAAATTAAAATTGAAACATGCAATATTTGAATACTATTATTGTAAGCATCTCAAAGAGATGAGCCTGCTTCCTCATGCAATGACTCAGTAATGAGGGCTGCAGCTTTCCTATTACAAGTAACCAAACCAGGCCATTGGGTGTAGCCAATATAAAACAGACAAAATATTACAGCATCTGCCAATCAGTTGAAAATGTTGTTGGAGTCCATTAGTCGATGCAAGAATTCACTTTCCTTCTCCTCTCTGGTATTTAGACTGAGAGATAATTTTCATGAAAGGATTCTAACAGGCAATTAGGACATAGATCTTCTTTTTCACTCATCCACACATGCACATACAGAAATGAATGGGCTTCAAAAGAATTTTTCAAACAAGTAATCGATTGATCAAGAATATCAAAGTTCCCAGCTGTGGATCAGTGAGACTTTTTATTGTTATTTTATTTGACAAAATTGACCATGAATTCATTTGAAGTCTCAAAATGAAACCATATCTCAGAAGATTTTGATTCAAGCTTAACAATGAGACACTGGTTATTTCCCAACAGAGTTTTAACCTTTCTACCACAGCTTGCAAATAATCACAGAAATCCAGTTTGATGTATTTAAAAATTAATTTCTTAAATTTATTAACATAATGTCATTAAACTCTTTTTGGATCATGTCATTATTAAAAATTGATGGTGAAAAATACCAAAAAAACCAATATATGCTTATAAGTTATAGTTATTACTTCATAATAGTATAGTGCCCGAAAAAAATGACAATTATTTACAAATGG
The DNA here is from genome assembly GCA_903632075.3 of Acanthosepion pharaonis. NCBI lineage: Eukaryota > Metazoa > Mollusca > Cephalopoda > Sepiida > Sepiidae > Acanthosepion > Acanthosepion pharaonis. The sequence continues at coordinate 262,209 of CAHIKZ030004203.1, forward strand.
ACTGCTTCAAATAAGAATATCTGTGAACACGTCAAGTATCAAAGTATCACTTGCTGGAATTCTTCCAAAGCTCACTGTGAAGCATCTATGCCTTTAGCAAAAGGCTTTGTACACACACACACAATATATATATATATATATATATATATATATATATGTGTGTGCATGTGGTTAACTCAGGGCTTAAAAAAAAAAAAAAGATCAATAACAATACAGATAAAACTAATAAACATGCAAGAAGACAGACATTCTCTATGTTTGGACATTAGGAGATGATAAGTTAAGCTGATTTATGATATCCACTTATCCTCAGAGATCCCCAGGCATTTTCCTACCACACAGTTTCGTCTTGCTTTCATTTTAACCTGAAGAAGCCAAGGAGAGCACATGCTTCTCTGGCAAAATATCTAAAGAATTAATGGTTTTATTTTTAATCAGAAATTTTTATTACTCCCAACTTTATTGTAGTGGATACTTATATTTGAAATACATGCCCCCCACCCCTTTTAAAAAAAAAAAAAAAAAAAGAGTGTATATTACATCTATCGGTGTGCGCATTTGAGAAATCTTTATAAAGAAAATGTGTTTTTCAGTAGGGACTGAACCTGTGCCCACCTCTTTGTAGAAGAAACCATTGTTTGATCTGGTGTGTTTTACCACTTGGCTACAAAGAGCATCACAAGGTTCTATTTTCCCTTTTAAGGAAAGCACACTTCCTCATTCACATATTCTTCTTCAAAAGCCCGTATCAGTTCAGTTTTGTATCCAAAACATAAACAAAACAATTTCTAAAGAATTAATGGATTTATTTCTAATCAAACATTTTTATTACTTCAAACACTATTTTAGTGGATACTTGTTAAATAGAAGCTTGCCAAGTGGTAAAGCATGCCAGATCAAATGGTTGTTACTCTTATAAAGGGAAAAATATGTTTGGTCACTACTGGAAAGCACTTTTTCTATATTAATCTTTCTCAATTGCACAAGCCAATAGACAGTTTAAAAAAAAAAAAATAAGGGTGAATCTGATTTAAAAATGAGTATCAACTCAAATAACATTTGAAGTAACAATATATATAAGTATCATATCTTCATTCAAACATGTTTCACTGAATAATAAAGACATATTGTGACTGCTTATCTTTATACTGATCCTTTTCCAGTTGTCTAATCAGTTTCTTGATGTTAAGATGATATTTCATCAAGGAAAGTGCCATAGTTTTTTGTTAACCCGAGTACTTTTGATCTTTTTTAAGACCAAATTCAGGGATAAATTACAAAGACAAAAATTTTAATTGTGATAAAATCTGCATTCCATTGTGATGGTGATTTTTAAAAAAACGTGCAAATGGACTGTTAAAGTTTTTAAATTATCTATTGTAGTTATTGAACTTTTTTGCAAAACAAGCATTTCAATATAAGGGAGCTGACCAGAAATTGGCAGGAACGTAAATTGGCATTAAATATTATATGCACTTTAATAGAGTGTTGCTATATTCATAATAAATTTTGTTGAGTGTTGGTTGGTTGATTTTGATATGGAGGGCTTCAAGAATTTGAAGTTTTCGTTTATTATTTTCATGGTGTAGTATATTGATGTTGTCAACAAATATTTTCCTGTATTGTAAAGGTGGACAGGAATGTGTTCTTAGATGTTGTGCAATAGAAATTTTATTCAACACATGAAGTGTATATATACACACACACTTCTGTTTTATATATGTGAATTATAGCAAAGTATTTTACATTGTAAGTTTATTATGTCTTACCTTGACACAACACTGTTGCTGTGATAGACATTAGCTGGATTGTGAAAGCAAATTGATTGCACATTTATAGAGAATGAACTAATCTGTTATTTCAGGATAATATATCTTTAAATTAAATGAGTCATTAGATCTCAAACTAATGAGTTTAAATTACAATTTGATTCTTATTTCATGTATAAGGCATTCATGCCCAATGGAGGTACAATTATATTTATCCTACAAATTTGTCGTTTTTTTTGTAATAAAGTACTAAATTGATTGGATAATATCAAAATTTCAATGAACTGATAAAAGAAAAATCAAAATTAGTTTCTATTATGGACTTACTTAGGAAGTTCCTATGTAATCAATATTATTGAATGACATTTAATATAAATCATTATTATTGATTGTATGGTGTTAATATAAAGCATTTCATTTAACAAAAACAGATTTTTCACACACAATACGAAATACTATTGATTGCTTATAACAATAGGTTTAATATGGCAGTATATAATTAATGGTGTTATTCCAATATTGGACACTTTATGAGGCATAGTTGTTCTGGAACATAGTAAATAACTGTATGTTTGTTCTTGAAAATAAAAAGATAAAATGTGCATACCCATTAAGTGAAAAAAAAAAAAAAAAAAAAAAAATCACACTCACACAAAGATATCAAATTACATTAAACTATACATAAATACGAAAAGGTTGAGAAGCTGAAGAAGAGAAGCCAATAGACCTGAAGAGTGAAGTCATTACAACAATAATGCGCTTGTGAAACTTTGAAGTCAGCATGACTGAAATAACACCACTCAGTTAAGTGACAAGTTTCTCCACACACACTATATATATATATATATATATATATATATATAAGGGGAAGAGGTTATAGTAGTTCCAACAAGAGAAAATGTGTATATTAAAAAGAAGAGATACCGCAAACGTTTTTGGTTGTAATGTGGATTTTTTTTTTAAAAAAAAATATACTTTATTTTCCATAATTTTACTACATGCGTTTCTGGTCTTGCGACTGTCAACAGGTAAAGGGTGGAGATTTCCGCATATTAAAAATAATTCACTTTTTTCTCCTTTATGTTTTTCGATGTTAAATATTCTCAATATATTGAGAATATTTAACATCGAAAAACATAAAGGAGAAAAAAATGAATTATTTTTAATAATATGTGGAAATCTCCAACCTAATGACGGTTGTGAGACCAGAAACACGTGTAGTAAAATTATGGAAAATAAAGCATAATATTTTTTTTTAAATCCACATTACAACCAAAAACGTTTGTGGTATCTATCTTCTTTTTAATATATATATATATATATATATATATATATATATATATATGTGTGTGTGTGTGTGTGTGTGTATATACACATGCAGTCTCACATTACTAGCCACTTCAGATTTTATTGGTATAGATCTCACAGATGAAGAACCAACAAAAATACCATGGACTTAACACATGAGAAACAACACAGTTTTAGAGAAAATGGAAATGAAAAGAACACTTATATTTAACATCAGAAAGAGATAGTTGAAATTTCTAGAGCACATAATGAGGAAAGGGGGCTTGGAAAATTTGATACTTACAGGATAGATTGAAAGCAAGAGTAAGAGAGGAAAACAACACATAACCTACCTAGCGAGCTTGAGTTAAATAGGTTGGCAGAACAGAATTTAGGAGAAATAACAAAAAGACAAAATTTATTAAGAGCTACAAAGGACAAGAAATTCTAGAGAGCCATGATTGCCAACATCCTGAATGGACACAGCACATAGAAGATATATAAAAAAAACAAAAAAAACAACAGATTTTTCACTTACTTTTAACTAACTAAAAAAATAAAGTATCTAAAGATTTATCAGTCAAATAATGGTCATGTCTATCTGCCCATCTGCAAAGTTTGTTCTACACAGATGCAAACAAAAATCAACTACATATATTCCCCAAAGTCTCAAGTTAATGGCCATATGGCAAATTTAAAGCCTTAAAATGGGTTGTAAGTCTGTTTTGATGGATAACAAGAAATTCTTAGTTACTTCAGAGCTTGCAAAAGGTAAAACAATGCTTGATAATTATTGACAGGTACCAGTAAAGAAATACATTGAAGATCTTGAATGACTCAGGTCTACGTGCAGATTTGATAAGAACAAGTTGAGGACTATCTCATCAATCTATGTTTTGTATCAAAAGAGAAGTTATAAAAAATCCATCTTAATCTATAAATGTTTAGGTATTGTGATAATTATAAAGTGCCCACAAGATGTTGGATCCTAAATCAAGTGGAAAAATGTGTGAAAATGATCATTAGACCTCCTTTAAAGGACATTCATAAAAGAAAATCTATTGAATGAAATGAGAAAAAAAAAAAGTACATTTCATACACAAATATCACACTATACTTGTTAGGCCAGACAGATGGGACAAAAGCTAAGTGGTTTTGACAGAAAATACCCTCAAAAGTTGAGATGTTAACAAGGCTGAGGTGATCTGATGTTTTGGATGGGATCCTACATAATGAAGTGGTGTGCCTATGGAATGTACTAAACACTGTTAAGACATCAGCTCAAACATACATTGATTTTGTTTTTTTTGAAAGCATGAATTGGGTCATCATAATGCTTACAGAAAGATGATTTTTATATACAACAATGCTCTGTCATATTAAGTCAAGAAAACTAGTAAGCATTTAAATAAAATGGGTTTCAAACACAGTCATTTGATGAAATAAGTAACTTGTTCCTTGAACTTTAAATCAATTGAAAAAGTGTAGAGCATTTTGTAGAAATTGACCGTGAACATGCAGTGTTGAGTCCTAAGCCCATATTATTTATAAATGCTCTATTTACACCACAATAAATAAAAATAAAGAATAAAAACATTGATCTACTATGAAATCAATATCTAGTCAAAAATAGAGTACTAGGAATATTTTGACATCTAATATGCACAGTCTCTGTGTGTATATTATATACTAGTAGTATAACCCGTCTTCGACTTGGTCTTTTATTACTGGGAAGTTTTGCCATCCAATTGGAGCAGTTCAAGTTTAAAGTCAGCCCACCGAAAATCAATATTAGTAGCAATAATTGGTTCTAACTGAGGCATATCCCCAAATGGGAAAAAAAAAGGGGGAGGGGGGATTTGAATTGGGGGGTGAAAAGAGCTGCTTTTGCTCGTTTTAGCCTCATGCACTGCAGTAGTTTAAGAGGTGTTTCTCCTCAGCCATTGAGTCCTTTCATCATCATTTTCAGCCTTGCACACAGAAGCGTTTGGATGAAAACTGTGGAAATGCATAAACAACATTTGACTGCACACACACATACATACACAAACATTTTGAGAATTATAGATATAGATAATATTATTGTAATAATTTAAAATATTTATTTTTATTAAAGTTTTTATGAAAGATATATATCCAAGAACAGATAGTAAATAGTAAAAAGTTGCAGAGAGTTATAATGGAGAGGAAGTAGTGGAGAGCCATTGTTGGCAAGTTGAACTCAAAACTGGCACTGAAGAATTATCTATCAAACAAAAAAAATTTCATCGAAATCAGATAAAAACTGTGGAAACGCATAAACAACATCCAATCACAAACACACACATTTTGAGAAATATATATATATATATATATATATATATTGCATCTAGACATTGCCTCTGTTGTAATACTTCAGTCTATTGCATGGTATGATGTTATAGAACCACATCTTGAACTTACAGTCTGCGTCTGCTATTCTGCAACTGTTAACGTCACATAACAATCTACTATGTCAAAATAAAATATCATCTGTGACAGTGGATATCTTTGTTTCATGTCTGTATAACCACTCTGAGGATGGTTCATGTGAGCCGAAAGCTTAGGACCAACTTAATAAAAAAATATCCAAATGTTGCACAACTTTTGTCTTTATTTTCACCAGAAATTAAAGCAAACATTCAAACATTAGAATGGTTCATAATCAGACATAAGATATTCATTGTCTGTTATATTTAATTATATATATATATATATATATATATATATATATATAAGGAAATGGATTAAATCCGACCTATTTTTATTTGTTTAAATGTTATCATATTAGAGTAGATGCTCTTTTTTTATTTATTTACATCTACAGGCCTGAAGATGCATATTTTTCTAACAAGATTTTTTAAATATTCAGGTGGGTAGATGTAAATAAATAGATATACTGCTTTATATATAGATAAAAACAGAGCATGAGTATCCATTTAAAAATAACACTTAAACACATACATTAAAAAATATATAATTATATATTATATTATATATGTGTGTGTGTGTATGTGTGTGTATACACAGACACATATACATCCATCCATCCATACATGCATACACACTTGTATCTGTATGCACAAGTATATGTAAATATTCTTTGATACATTTCTTAATAATAAATCATCAGTAACACTGATCAAGTTTATGTCTACTTGAAATACGAATATTGCACAATATGTGAAATCAATATTTCTGTAGCAATAGTTTGCTTATCCAGATTCTCCTTTCAACTGAATATTGCCAGCTATATTTTATATTGGCTATAAATTTCAATAATCTTTCTTTCCATCAAAATTCATATTAATGACACAAGAGAACAAATACAAAACTATATTTTCACTTAAAATATGAAAAGCAGATATATATTCCCAATGTACAGTATTTATTTTTAATCAACAAGAACTGTCAGAGGTGAATTCACCTCAATTCAAATATCAATTATTTTCTATTTGGATCATTTCAGTCAAGACCAGTATCTTCTCAAAAGCCAAGAGAAAAAGTGCTGGCTTCTGGACAAACCTATTTCTCTATGGATTCACTTTATAGTTAATAAAATGGAAAGAAAAAAAATAAAAAGAAAGAAAGAAAGCAAACAAGCGCAGCAATTACCTACTGTCTGCAGGGACATCACTTTGTCATCAGATCCACTTTACTATTTTTCTGGTACCAAGTAATCCTGTCAACAGAAAAAAAAGCCAAAATAAGTGTTTAATTCAAAACCAGCTGTTATATGTAAGCAGAGCAAGTATGATGAATACTTGACTATATGTTTGTATAACATTTCTGCACTACTAGAGGTGTGTGTGTGTGTGTGTGTGCATGAGTGTGAGAGAGATTGATCGCTGGTTTGTCGTTGTTGTTGTTGTCATAGTTCCCCACCATCTTTCGCATCACTTTCTAGTTTACCAGATCCATCCACATTTCTTGACACAGCAGTCAAGAGCCTCTTTCATATGCACTGTTGGCTGTTAAGCTCAAGAAAAACATGAACCAAGGATTTTCAGAGCAGCGGGGAGGAGAATTACAAAAGGGCAAAGGAGGAAGACTGGTACACACAGACACAACTACACGCACAATCTGGTTATCCGTAGTTCTACACACAAAAGGTTTTCGATGCCGATATAAGAAAGAAAGAGATACAAAAGTAAGCTACAAGATCATTTGGAAAATAAACATTCAAGACGAAAAGTTAAGGAATTCAAGATGACTGCAATAATCGCACAAATAAACATGAAAATTGCTAAAGACTCAACACAATAAGAAAATATGACATCCATTAACTTACAGCAATGATAGGATGCAATAATTTCATAGAAGAGGAAGTAGATTCGGATGACAAGTAAATAACAACTCAAGTAAAAAGACGCAATGTTATTGTTAGTTAACTGCAAATATGAAGATAACAACACTCACCTGCATAAAATGTCGATATTTGTTAAAATAAGCGAGCTGTGAACAAAGATCACATATAAGAAGCAACCAACAAGGACTAAACTCACTTTTGTCACTGACTTACTAATTATCAATATAGAGATAAAGTTTGTGTATATTTTCCTGAATGACGTTTTCTTGTATGTTTTTAAAAAATTCTAACTGGCTATTTGAATAGAATACACACTATAAAAATGTTGATTTTTAAAGTGTATATGTCTTTTTTCGAAAAGTATATACTGTATAATCATTTTCACAAATAGAGCCTTCAAGAAAAGGTA
>CAHIKZ030004203.1:275000-310000 GCA_903632075.3 Acanthosepion pharaonis
ATGTCTAAAATCACAGTGTAGTATCTGTGAAAAGAATCACACACACACATAAACAATATTTAAACAAAAGAAGAATAATTATCATTATTATGTATATAGGATAAATAAACACAAAAGATGATCTATCCTCCTATATAGAAGTGAATACTGGAAATTATCCTTACAGATGATTGATTTGCAGGTTATTTAAAGCCAGAAAATATTTTTAGATTGAAAGAATTTTTTGGAGACAATGATTTACTGATAAAAGTCATACTAATTAACATACTAATTAACCCAGAGCTGGGAGGTGAAGAGGTGGTTTCATACCTTTCCCAGGGGTATTTGCTTGTAGATGAATATAATGGACCCAGCTGGAATTGGAAATCAGAAAGCTGATTTCCAATTCCAGATTGTTATCCATTACACCACCTTGACATCCTATTCCCAAGTGGTCACCCATCTAGATACTGATCAGGCTCAACATTGCTTAACTTCGGTGATTGGACAAGAACCGGTCCTTACAATAGAAGAGACTCCTGGTTCTACAGAGGTATGCTGAGAATACCATGAACTGAATATAGGAACAACAGGAAAATTATACAGAAAATGGGAACTAGAAAGACACTTTTACTTAAAAACAGAACAAAGTAGTTAACATTTCTGGGATAAATGAAGAAAGAGGACTTGGACTCAAAAAACATAATAATGAAGGTGAGAAAGGAAAAAGGGAAATTGCAAGTAACCTACCTAATGAGTTTATTTGAATAGATGGTTGAGCAGAGACAAAGAGGAACGGTAAGAGTCAAAAATTGCAACTAAGATCAGGAAGTTGTGGAGAGCCATGGCACATAAAAGAAAGTTACCTTGTTTCAGCTAAGAGAGATAGAAATAAATTTAATTTTATGACAGTGCAATATACTTGCTCACAAAGTGGCTTCACCTTTCTACATAGATGCAATATATCTCAATATTCTCAACAAAATCTAAAGAAGGGTCTGTAATGTAATCAGTCCTGACCTGGCATCTTGACTTCAGTCACGTTTCCATCACCATGACATGGCTTCCCTCTGTCTTTTCTATAAATATTTTCATGGCAACTGTTCTGATGAACTTTCCTCCATGGTACCTCAACTGCATGAATCTAAGCATTGTCCCTGATTAGCTACTATGTTTTATCATTTTACTGTTGAAATAGCTAAATGTAACCATAAGTCTTATTCTGATAGTTTATTTTCCCACACTTCTATTGACCTATTGAACTCTCTTTCAGTTTCATGCTTCTCTGTCACCTACAATCTTCAAAAATTAAAATGCAATGTCAATCGTCATCTTCTGTATTCCTGAAATCCTGTTCTTTTATTGTCCTTTCCCCTCACTCAAGTTTTTTAATTCTCTTCCACTCCTAATAATCCCCTTGTATCTTAGTGGTATTATCACCTAGCTTGGGGTGAAACAATTAAAAACAAATAATGAAACTGAATATTTTAGTAACTATTTGTTCCTTATATGCCATAAAATAAAGACACATTTTACTGTCTGAAAACTGTTTTAAAATATTGGTCAGATAACTGCAAGGTATCCAAGTGAAACCGTTCCTATACTGCTTGTATTTATTAACCCTTCAATTACAGATGTGAACTTACAGTTCTACCAGTCAATTGCAAATAACAACAGAAATTTGTAGTTGTCATTGCAATTAAGAATATTTAATCTAATACAAAAGTTACAAAATGTTTCACTTTGTTGACTGCATCACCACCAGCAAAAAAAAGCTTAACTTCTCAGTTCCAGAAACACTTGGAAATAATTTTTGAATGTGTGAGTAATGGAACAATTATTAGTGAGAAATCAATGAGGGTTCAAATTCTGGCCTAGTCAATTGTGTTCACTTGGTACAAATATCCTTGAATCTACTACTTTTGTTCTCTTTGCACAAATACCCATGAATTTATTTTGACTCTTGCTCGTTATATAACAGGGTAGACTAGGCTTTCTAGCCTTGGGTGGCAGCCAGTCTAAGAGAAGGACAACTCTTAATTTAAAACCATGGAGAAGGCAACAGGAAACAACCTCACTATATTTCCCCAAGGCGTCAAAGCAATTCACATATATTAAAAGAAACTGTGGAGAGCCATGATTGCCTAAGCACTGAAAGGTTATTTCTCTGTATTTAGAATAATTTATGGTTGCAATGTGCTGTAAAATGTGTCAAAGTTTGAAAAGGATAACTGATTTATTTCCTACAGCTTATCAACCTTTTGCAGGTTATTTAAAGTCAGAAAATATTTTTAGATTGTAAGAATTTTTGGGAGATGATAGACATTTACTGATACAAGTCCTACTATTTAACTCATAGCTGGGGAGAGAAAAGATAGATTCATGCTTATTCCAAAGGCATCTGAGCATAAATGAATATAACAAACCCGACTGAAATTGGAAGTTGGCTTTTTGATTTCTAATTCCGAACCATCATCCATTACACCACCCGCATACCCAAGGTTACAGCACCTAATATTCCCAAGTGGTCACCCACCTAGGAACTGACCAGACTCAACATTGCTTAACTTCATTGATCGTTTCAATGTGCTATGGCTTTAAGCCTGTATGAAAAAGAAAATATAATTGTATCCAGTATGTTCCATAAGCAAATATTAATTGTATCCAGAATTACAAAAACTACAATCAAAAGAAATTAAATTCCTTTGAATCAATTTAAACCAAGAACTTTTAAATATTTCAAAAAATTAATATTCTAATATAAATTAATTTATTTTAAAATTCTTTTCTCTACAAATATAAGAAAACCCATTTTGTTTATTTCATTTTTTGTTGAATTATTCTCTGCCATCAAGGAAATTATTTTCTTACAAAACCCCTTTCTTCAGCTTTGATGTCAAACAATTTAAAAAAAAAACAAACAAAAAAAACAGTCATCTGGAGAACAAAGCAAAGAATCAATTATTCAGTTTTACAATAGAATGTCACAGAAAGTGATTTAATAATGTTTGTAAAAGTAATAAGAGCAAATCATGTCTATAAAAAGACCAATTACATATTTCAATAACAAATCAAACACTGAATACATTTTTGGATACTTTGGCATAGTGCCAATAACTTGCAGGCAGAGCAGGGAGAAATTTATTCTGTTGACTTCCTTTTCAAAGAAAGCTACAATTAAATCTCTTTACACTATACAATAATATTAAATGTGAGTTTGCTGGTGTCTGTTCATTTGCCATTTGCAAACTGTTGATACAAAAGAGGAGACGGGGGAATCTCAATTGTCCTTCACCAGTGCTGAATTAAATGTGGTCATGTCCTTGTTCATCAACTTAGTTTATTTTTATGACTGCTCTTTCAAACATCTCTTCATTCTCACATCTTCTCTGTCACTAATTATTAACAGGCACATGTAAAACTTACAGAACTGCTTTTTACAACTGCATTCATTAAATAAAGCACAAATATTTGAAAATTAACTTAATATTTTTTTTTTTTTTTTTTTTACAAGATTTGGTCTCAAACTATGAATGCACAAATTTCAGAAATGTACATAATAAAAAATTCACATCAACTAACATGAAAAATAAATTTTTAAAAAAGCACCAGCTTATAAGAAAGTATTTTTAGGCATCTTTATATTTTAACCAAACATCACGATTCTAGTTCAATAAAAAATAAAATTATTTAATTAATAATAATCTATTCTCCTAAAAGTTGGATGCATGGTAGAGTAATGGTTTGCGGCTCAGATTGAGGAATCAGAGAGCAGAGTTTGAATTCCAATCCAGTTCATTACATTCACTTATTGTGGTGATTTTCTAAGTGTAGCTTAGATGTGGCACAAGGCCAAAAGTAGCAAGACAAGCTTGCTAACCATTATACCACGTCATGGTGCCCCCATTACTTATGTGCCTATAGCCTTTGGAAAAGTATAAATCTATCTCTTCTTCCTTCAGCTATGGATAAAATAGCAGGACAAACTGGGTCCTATAGCTTTGAGTGGCAACCAGTCTAGGAGAAGGAAACTCTGAATTCAAACCACCTGCTGTCTTGTAGGTCCTGCCTCTTTAGGCAAAGGCTAGAAGAAAGTAACTTCAAAAGACAAATCCACCTTCAAGAGGAGAGACAAGGGGATATCAACATCCCCACTGCAAAAAGAATCAGCAAACCATTCCACTATTCTGCCTTGAATGTCACCATGAAGTACAACTGTGAGATGGAGGAGAGTGGTGACCATAGTGGTGGCACAAAATGTGCTAACCAAATAAATGAATTCTGTTAAAATCATTTACTGCATATACTTGAGTAGAGTGCAAATTTTTATGACCAGTTTTTTTATGTAAAAAATATGCTGTGGTCATACTATACACAGGTAATTTTTCTGTAGGGGTTAAAACTCATGCAAAAAAAAAAAAAAAAAAAATCCGGGGTCACATTATACATGAAGTCAGTTATACATGAGTAGATACATGAAGTCCTTTATATTTTTTCCTAAATTCCTATTTTAAAAACTTATTTTACATGAAACAACATCCAACCTAAAAATTACAACTGTAAAAAGAAAAGCCATAAAAACAAACAATAAACAAATGAATAAAAAAATTATTAAAAAATAACAACATGTTTAAAGAATTTTTTCTCCTCTCTTCTAATACTTATTTTTGGTTTGATGTTTTCTGCTACACAGTATCTAAAAATTAGTTTGGATTGCAAATGTTCTTTGGTCACTTAAGTTTCATATCAAATCTTGTTTTATTTGCCCTGAATTTTCTAAATATACACAACAAAATACAAAGAAAATAGAATTTGCTAACAAGCTGAATATTTTCATTTCAGCAATTTCTCAACTTGTCAAAAAATAAGTTATTTTAAAAATTCATTCCCTTTAATTAATAACAACATTTTTCAATGATGCCATATGTTTATGCTATATTCTAAAATAAGGCAGGAAACGCCAAAGAGCAAAAAGTTTTAAAATTAAAAGAAAATCAAAAGAAATAAAAGTGGTAAAAATCCGAACAAACCAGAAAAGAAAAATTAACTAAATTGAAATTTTATAAAATAAAATATTCTGAAATTAATGAAGTGAAAAGGCTGGCAGATCTTAATAAATATCACATGCACTCAGCAAAAGATCAGTTAGTAACCAATGTGGGAGATTAGATGAAACCAAGTATGAGCATAGCGGAGTTACCTTTCTTGCTCAGTCAATCGTGAAGAAAACATTTTATTGAATATGAAGCCAACCAGCTGCAACCAGGCTCAAAAATGCACACATGCCACCAATATGACAACAAACAAAATTCTTGAAGAATGCAATGCAGTGTCAAAGGGTACAAAGTTTGGTGAATGGACAATAAATGCTACATTCCAGTGACATATGAAGGGCTTTGCCAGTCTTTGATTATTTCAGCAGACATGAAAAATAAGATTTTTATAATTGAAGGTAATTTTTTTTTTTAAATTTAAGATAATTTTTAAAAAGATAATAAAACAAGTATTATGAACAAACTAATAACATAATAGTGTCATCATTTAAGATACTGAAAACTCCAGCTTAAGAATGTTATCCCTAATTTTTACTTCATTACCAAATTTTTAAAATTCAGTATAAAATATAAGCAATATTTTCTATGATTATTCATAAAACTTGTCACTGCAAAGTGATTTAGTAACTGTATAAATTAAACTTAACTTTATCTGTCACAAGGTCACAATAGTGGAGCATCCAGTGAAGACCGACTAGTAACAATAACCTTTAAGACTGGCAAAACTATTGCAGGGTACTGTTATAAATATTAGATTACTTTGATTTGGCACAAGGTTACAGTAATAGAGTACCCAATGAGAACTGAATTTACAGTGGCCTTTAAGTTTCTTTTTTATAACTGCACTACTCTGAAAATAATTTCTTTAACTTTTTATTTCTTGTGTAAAGCAAGTTTTCTCAGTGAACTGATATATTAGGATATATCAAAAATATTCGTTTCTAACCTCCCAAGAGCTCTTGTATTTTTTTAAAACTTATGTAATGCTTAGTGATCCAAATGGAATTACATGTCCTACTAGGATTTATTATTGGTGGACAAATATGCACAGCTGCAATTGTGATTATGGTAGACAGAAGAAGAAAATTGCAGGAACTCCTTGACACAGTATTAAAGGATAGCAGGAAGAAAGGACTAACCACCAATGGTAATAAGACAGAATGCATGGTTGTTAGAAAGGGTAATAGCCCAGGATGTGATTTATGAATTGGAGAAATACAGAGATTTTGAGAAGACCATGGAAAATATAACATGGAAATCTGAAGGCACATTTGAATAGCAAAAGATACATTCCAAAAGCTAAACAAGGTATGAAAAAACAGGAAAGTTTTGTTAGAAATAAAGAAATGAGAGCTGAACTGCTACATAATATCAATGCTCCTATATGGCAGTGAATGATAGACAATTTCTTCACAGATAAAGAGGAAATTTGAGGCAACAGAAATGTGGCGCTACAGAAATGTAGAGAATACCCAGGAAGGAATGTGTGAGCAATGAAGAACTTTTAAGGAAAATAGAAACAAAAAGGACACTGAGAATGAAAAAAAAATAGCTGAAAACTGAAATGTAGTGAGGAAAGAAAGTTTGGAGAATTTGACACTCACAGGATATATTGAAGATGGGCAGAGGAAAACAGCTAGTAAACCTTCCTAACTAGCTTGCGTAAAGGGAGGGACAAACATTGCTTAGAGATACAAAAATCAAAAGTTGTGGAGAGTCATGATCATTATACATAAAAGAATGCTCCACATATAACTTTCAATGGTCCTGGCTCTTCTGAAAGTTTTTTTTGAGTGTTGGTGGTCAGGTTTTCTTCAGACTTGCAATTTAAAGTATTATAATCAATAACTGATGATCATCTATTTCTAGGCTTTATTTCAAAAGATAAATCACCAACACTAAGATGCTTAAACTCATTTGGGACAATACAGTCAGATATTGTTTCATTTCTTTCCGCTTCCTGAATGTTATGAGCTGCTTCATTGGCTTTGGAGTTTAATTTAAAATAAAGCTTCAAAGTTACCGGAATCTCAATATTTGTATCTATTAATATAACAACTGAAACAAAAGACACAGCTGAATAATACTGATAATGATATATATATATAATTTTTAATATAACAAAGTTATGCTCTTTAAATGTGCCCATGAAATAAGTTTTGGAGCAGAAGTCTGTAAGAGTGAAAATACTTTTGATACATCTTAATATAATAAGCACATTCTCCAAAATATCACTTATTTTCAGGTTAAAGCTCAGAGGATTCAAAAATGAAGCCAATCTATAACTTTAATTGCTTCGGTGTGAAAAATAAGCATCAATCTTATTCATTGTTAATCTAATCAAGCAATTTGATCAATGTGTTATTAACATTAATTTTATTACTCTTTGAATAGCAAGAAAGTCTAACATATGTCTCAAAGATTGTAGATAAATGTTTTGATGTTCAATGAAGGAAGCTTCTTAAGCACTTAAAAGACAGCATAAATTCTCTCTTTATCAAATTTTACAATGAGATTGGAGTGTGTGTCAAACATCTATTATCAAATTAACAACTTTCCTCATTGATAATAATTCTATACATTTTATGTCTTCAAAAGCTAAAAAGCAAAATTTACTCGGATCAGCTTTGAACTTAGCGTCTACCAGTTTCAAGCCAAGTGCACTATTAAGTTGGTTACCGAATTCTTTGGAGAATGATAGACTCATCATTATAGGCTTTTCCACAGAAATAGTTATATTTATTTTTCTGACTAATAATGTTTTCCCCCCCACACTAATAGTAAGTTTACTTATTTGGATACTCTCACTGCTGTAGACATGCACATATGTCTTTACTTATATTGCCTGCTGTTGACATAGTGTCTTGCATAAGTATTCGCCACCTTGAGCTTTTCCACATTTTGTAATGTTACCAACGGTAATTTAATTTGACTTAAATGGTCTTTTTACCATTTAATCAACACAAAATGCTCAGCACTTTGAACGTGCAAAATACATTTTACTGTGACAACAAAGCAGTCATCTCTTGCATGCATAAGTCTTCCCCCACATTTTTGTGCAATTACAGCTGTACGTTTTTTGGGATATGTTTCTACCAGCTCTGCACATCTAGAGATTAAAAAGTTTTGTCCATTCTTCTTTGCAAAATAGCTCATGTTCAGTCAGATTGGATGGAGGCAGTCAATGAACATCAGTTTTTCAAGTCTTCCTACATTTTAAGCAAACAGTCTTGTCCTGGTAGGCTTGTAGTTATGCCATACTCTTTCTATTTTCAGATGGTGGATTTAATAGTGCTCTGCAAGATGTTCAATACATGGGATATCTTTTATAACCTAACTCTGCTTTATACTTCTTCACAACTTTATCCCCGATCTCCTTGGTCTTCACAATGCTGTTTGTTTGGTAATGTTCTCTGACAAGTCTCCGAGGCATTCACAAAACAAGTGTATTTAACTGGAGAATGCAGAATCAAGGACTGTAATGTTTTTCATTCATTCCTTTACTCATTAATAATTATGTGATTTCTGAAGACAATTGGATTTTACTTAAGGCTCTTGCAGTAAAGAGGGAGTGAATGCACTCAACACTTTTCAGATTTTTATTTGTAAATAATTTTGAAAACCATATAAAATTTCCACTCATTTCAAAATGATGTACTATTTTGGCTGGGTCCATTGAATAAAACCCCAAATAAAATACATTTAAATTTGTGGTTGTAAAGTGAAAAGTGCAAGGCACTGAAATGTCAGTCCCTAGTATTTATGTTATAAACTAACTAGCACTAAGTGCTATTACCAAACCAGTATAAAAATATATTAGCATAAAATATTATCTATTTTGTGACATATTTTTTATTATATTATGGGTTAAAGGTGTTGTTCAGCTTAGTCTATACTAGAAAGTATTCAACTGAAACCAAAATGGTAGTGTATATAAGAAATTACCATTAATGTCTTTATAGTAATTTATCTCCAGTAAATGATAACTCCCTATTCTTGCCAAAATGGGTCAGTAAAGCCAGGCAACAATGTTATAATATTACTGCAGTGAAAGTGTCAATATCTACCTTTGTTTTACACTTAACAGCTGAAGATTTTTAATCAGTTGTTAGCCAAGAATCTCAGATAAAAGCTTAAAACTTTTTCCTTTATTGATCTTTGATGAGATCAGAGATCACTGTAATCTCTGATCAGTTTGATCCTTTTTCTCCAGAAATCATTTATCCCCGTCATAGAATAATAATGCTTCCTTGTCTACTGCTTGATAGCAACTCAGAATGAGAAATTGGTAAAGCCTTATTTGAATTCCAGTTGTCTTTATTGCATTCACTTATGTGCTATGAATCCATCTACTTCCAGCTATGAGATAAATAGTTGGATATATCAGGTAAAATAATTGTTATTCAAACAAAAAAAAAAAAAAATTAATGCAATATTCACTTAATTCTTAGACTCCAAGTTATGCTTTGGATTTAAGTAACCTACAAAGGGTTGCTAACCCATAAAAAAAAAACAAATTGTCTGCTGCTCACTTTCTCTTTATTTTAACAAAATTTCATTTTTTGTCACTCATCTGTCTCTGCAACTGTACTCTACAATTTTATGCAAGCCTAGATACTGACAAAATCAAAATGTTCCTAACAAAAAAAAATTTCTAGATACAAAGAAACAAAATTTTCTAACAATATTAAAAAGAGACCAAATAACATATCAACCATATTCATTAAAAAAAAAAAAATAAATAAAGTTAAAGACACTAGCCCAAAAGATTCTCCAGCTTAAAGTTACTGTTTACTAGTATTACTATTAGGTAATCAACAAAACTATTGCTTTGCTGCTGAATATATGAATAAAGGCAGTAAAAATTAGATAAGACCTGCCCGACTGTTCATGACTTTTGAGTGCATAAGTAGTTGACACATGATATAGCAAGTTCCCTTGCTACAAGATTCAAGTTGCTGACAAGAATCTAGAAAAGCAGAAAAATCCAGAAGCAACATCAATTTGAATTTAAAAACAAAAAATATTTTGAGAACAAGTCTAAAAATAAACTCAATAATGGCAGTGATTGTAAATAGGACCCAAGTTCAGATATCCTAATTTATTCCATCACAAAAAAGGAATTTTTAATCTCAATCTTTTTCTAAGCAACAAATTAAAACCAAAAAGTAATCTGACAAATTGACTTAACTATTTTTGTGTTTTAACAATGCAACTAAAATGTCAACTTCTACTCATTAGAAAAACCTATCACTTGCTAATTTCAACTCTTTCAAGTCATTAGAAATTAATCAAAAAAAATTTATTAAACTTATTAATTTTCAGGCAAATATTTCTTTCATCTGAATTTCAATTGTTTTTGTATCACAACTTTGTCATTTTACAATCATTTGTATAGTTGAGAAATAAAGAATAAAGATATATGGAAAGATTTCAGTTCATTATCATTATAATGATACTAATCTGCACTACTAATAACTACTGATGATAGTCAGTGCTGGATTTTACATATGGGCTAGTATGGGCTGCAGCTCAGGGACCCCCAGCCTACAGGGGCCACTAAATGCCCTCTAGTCTTAGACCCCTGATAAAACCCCCCAAAATAAAGATAAGAACAGAGGAAATTTGCTTATTTTTATTTAAGTTAGTTGAAGTGATTCATATTTTATCTCAAAAAATGCATCATTTGAAAATATATATTTTTTTTATATGAGCACTTTGTAACATAATGAAGAGACCCCCCCACTACAAAAAAAAAATTCTATTAGCCCTAAATCCAGCTCTGATGACTATTTTTGATAAAAATCAACCAAAATTAAGATGAAAGAAATACTAGTTGAAAAATTAATAACAGTTGGTAAAGATTTATGCAAGAAATTTTAAAGAAAATAATAATTTATATCCATTTTTTTAATATATCACTTAAATTGAATTAAAAAAAATAACCAGGAAACTTATTGGATTCAAACATAAAGAAGCAAACTTTTAGTATACTTGCCAGTACCCAAAAATATTAAAAAAAAAAAAAAAAAAAAAAAAAAAAAAAAAAAAAAAAAAAAAAAAAAAGAAAATCATTTCTGAATAGAGTGCTGACAACTTATTTGGACCCTTTTCCTATAAAGCTCAAAACTATCAACCATTATAGCAATGTAATAGATACAATGTAAGAATTTTTTAAATTTGTTTAAATAACAATTTTAATGATCTCTGTTTGATATGAAGTTACTTCTTATTAATAGATTTATTAAAAGGCTATTTATCACTATGCTTAATTACTATTGTTAATCATTATGATAGTATCATCACAAGTATGCCACTGCAACCAATGGAAAATAAACAGACACATTAAGGATTCTTCCCAGTTTATTCCTCTTATTTACTAATTATGAAAACTTGAGAAAGCAACTCTGTAATTAGCAGTTAATAGACAAAGTTATCTCTCTTGGAAAGACTTTTTTTGCTGAATTTATACTTAATGAATTAAAAATATTTGTTAATTAATGGTTTGAATAGGCTAGATATTGCTTCAGTCTCAGCTTTAAAGCATTTTAAACAGTAATGTGCTAAGAAAAATTGCATTGCAGAATACAGATTTTACTGTTATGGTAATAAACCTAGAAACATATGGGAATTGAGTCATTATTAAATAGATGTAGTGTGTGTTAAAAGAGTTAAGTTAACAATATCTTTACAAGTCACAATAGCTTCCTGGGTTAAAATTTGGTTAAGCTAAAATTAATATTTTTCTACAAAACTAGACATTTCTAATATAGTTTGTTTCTTTATGAAAATTACCTTCATTTCTTAGGGATTATTTTTTCCATTTTCAAGCAAATTTAAGTTTTAAAATCAAAACAAGTTGCTCTAAAGTGAGGATTTAATTTACAGTATTTAAATTGACAGTATCCAACATTAGATCAAATGTTCAGTTTACAATGTAAACTTACTGTTAAACTGGGCCCTGACTTTGTGTCTATCTGGAGTCATTGACTATTCACTGACATAAAATGTTAGTTGAATCAGAAAAGCAACAATTCACTCTACAGAGTACCTTATCAGGAACCGATGAGTGCTGTTTAAAAATAAGAAAAGCTTTTGGGTCATTTTACAAAACAGTTTGATAGAATCAAAAAAGTTGAGATAGCAACATTCACATGTTAAATTCATGATGGTAAAAAAAGAAAACTAACCAAATTTTGTTTTACGGTTTTAAGAAAATCATTCCCCACAAAAATATATGTAATTTGATTCAATAAAAATCAGGACACATCAAAAAGTAAAAACATAAAAACTATGATGACAGCCATATTTTCATAAAGATGGATACCAACATGAATACGAAATCAGGGTCCAGTTTAGCAGTACATTTACATTGTAAATTGAACCTTTGATGCTTAATGTCAGGCTACAGTTTGATATTAGACATACATGGTAAATCAATTTTGCACTTTATAACTACTTTGCTTCTACTTTAAAAATTAAATTTTCTCAAAAATGGCAAAGTTCACATAGAAATAAAGTCTATTTAATAAAGAGCAAAACAAACTACACCTGCATTTTCAGAGAAAAATTAATTTTAGTTTAACCAAATCATAACTGCTCTAAGTTTAGCTTTAATTTTTCACAAATTATTTAAAAATCAAAACAAAATTAATTAGATAAGTGTAACATAGAAAGAAATTGGATGTGTGGGTGGTGCAATGGATAGTGACGTGGAATGAGAAATCAGAAAGCCAAGTTCAAATCAGGATCATTACATTCCCTTAGGCGCAATTATCCTTGGGAAAGGTATGAATTTATCTCCTGCCTCATGCTATAGGTTAAATAGTAGGATTTTATCTGTAAAAATCATTGTTACCCTCAAAAAATTGTTAATGCAATAATTAATTGCAAAAAAAAAAAAAAAAAAAAAAAAAAGGCAAAGTATATAATCAAGTATACTGTGAGTTTTTATGATGATTATTTTTTATGTCAAAAATAGGGGGTAACACTATACACATGCAATTATTTTGAAGAGGGTTAAAAATCATGTATTTTCAGTAACTGGTTGCACTGTACACAGGTAATTTTCTTTTTCTGAAGTGGTTAAAATTTGTGTAAAGAAATTCACATAAAGTCAGCTTATACACAAGTATATATGGTATTCTTACAATCTATAGTATGTTTTGGCTTTAAATAACGTACAAGGAATTGGTAAGTTGTAAAAACAACAATCAATCAATAGCAAGTAATTCTAAAAATTATCAAGGATAAAAGTGTAGTAAATCTTCTTTTTCTCACTGTAATTCAAAAAGAAAGAAATCCATAATAAAAAATATTTATCAAGTCAGATTTCCACTCCAATTTCAAGAACCTGTCTTCATAAATTCTCACAAATATTTCACGAAGAGTTTCTGAGTCTTTAACTAGACAAGCACAATCACACAAACATAAAAATACCATTTCTATACAAGACAACCTGTGCAAGTATCATGAGATACATTCCTCTGTTCATAAACATTATTACATATCAGTTGAATAGAACCGTGTGAAGCGGGAAGAAACAACTAGTACCTGGTGGGAGGGAGGAAGTCAGGGCTTGAGGATTAGGAAGAGGAAAATGTAATGGTGTAAAAAGATGCCAGACAAAGTACAAGAGAAGAAGAGATTGGACTGTCCGGTTATGTCTATAATCAGGCTGTCAAGCAAAGATTGAAAGACTTCATGAAATCTCTTTTCTCCTTAAGTCTGTTGTATTGATCTCATTGTTCGACAATCAGCTAGTTCTTTACCTTTCAATATTTTCTCTTTTCAAGCTTACTCAGTTTACAATCAGCATTTGGAAGATTACACTCCCCATTTCTCAGGTTTTGTTTGGGGGATCTTTTTTTTTATGGTTGGTGGTAGAACGATTATTAGATGGGGATGAGGTCAGTGGCTCAACTGTGCTCAAATTCCATCAGCCAAGAAAAATGAACTCCAACAACGCAGAGCCAAGCATGCACAAATAGAATAAAATACAATGCAACGCACAAAGGCATACAGAATAACACATTAATGATATTCAAAGTTTTAAATATAAGCAATATGAAGAGCATTCCAAAAGTCTTGAGTCTGACTATGATCTCTTCTATAGTGATTCAAAATTGCAACTTTATTTGAATGCCTTACACACACAAACATATATATATATATATATATATATATATATATATATACACATATATATATTATGAAATGGAATAAGTCCGATGTGCTCTAGATAGCCACAGAGTGTGATGCCGATCAAAGTGAAATAGAACCTGTAATAAGCACAAATCTTTCTCCTATTCTCGAAACATTCATATCTGCTCAGTTTCATATCCTAACATAAACAGGTTCAAATCTTGCCACAGAATTCATATTTTTCTTTAATAAGATGTCTCAAATATTCGGTCCAGTAGACAAGAATAAATAAATATACTGCTTAATAAATAAATGAAACATCTGCGAAAATGTGGATATCCACTAAAAATATGATTTAAGTGATAAAATCTGTCAGATTGATAAATAAAAAACCCATTACTTTTTTAGAAATCGCTTTATTTATGTTAGGATATGAAACTGAGTAGATATGAATGTTTCAAGAATCTAAGAAAGATTTGCATTTCTAAGGTACTATTCAATTTTGCCTGATTGGTGACACACTCTGTGGGTGAGTCAGTCTAAAGTACAGTGGGTCTAATGACAGGTTCAAATCCTGCTACACAGTGCATATTTTTCTTTAATAACTTTTCTCAAATATTCAAGCCAGTAGATAAAAATAAATAAATATAATGTTTAACAAATAAATGGAGCATCTACTCAAACATGAATATCCATTAAAAATAATATTTAAAGTGATAAAAATCTTTTGGATTAACAAATAAAAAAACAGAGATCAGTTTGTATAAGTTTTTCTTCTTCAATAAAATAGGAAAAATCATCAATCTAGAACCTCAGATAAAATGGTCAGATGTCTCCTGCATTGACTATTGAAGATAAATTAATTCTTGTAGATTTACAAATACATAAAAAAAAGAACAAAAACAGTTTTGATTTGAAAATATCTAAAATGACAGATTTCAACACTATCACTTTAATGATCTAACCAATGAACACTCACTTAAAATAATTTTTTTAAAATTTCTAATCATAAATTATGTTTATCATTAATTATTTTTATTAGTATTTCAGCAAACTTGGATCTTTGAGCCTGTAAAAAAGAAAAAAAAAAAAAAAGAAAAGTGTCAACCGAACAGTTTTTTTGTCATTAAACTGTGTTCAAGATGAGATTAAAACTAGATTTTTGAATGCTGATTTTCAAGGTTAGACAAGTAGAAAATCTCCATCCAGAAGATTACTACAACATAACCTTTTTACCTACCCACATGGCTCTGTGTAAGACAAAGATAAGCTTAGTAATGGTTTGCTTACTTTTATCTCTTTTGACTAAAATAACAAGTCATCATTACAAGCAAAACGTAATATATTCTTCCTTATTTATCAGCACCATCAAGTTAAATAAACTCAGGCCCCTCACCTTGGAGAAATAATAAGCTCATCTAAAAGAAGCTTATTGCCATAGTGAGTTCAATCCTCATTGTGCTTCTGGCTTTGTAACATAAGATAAACAACCTTGCGGCTTTATGATGGACTAAGGTAATCTTGATAAATATCTATAGGGTGCTTTACTATGTAGTAATGGTTAACAAGCTAGTCTTATAGACTTATAGTGCATATCATCCTCCCTTGGTTACTCCCTCCTGCACTTTGTGCTAGACAAAGTAAACATCAAACAATTAAAGCAAATAAATGCTTCTCTAATTGGAAAGACGCATAAGACTCGAAGACCAACATCAATGATAGTGAACCAAACCTTCTGAAGATTAACCATTTATTTCAGTATTTATAACTTAATTCTATCCTGATCTAATGTTCAAATCTTTGCAGACACAAAGATGTTTTTTTTCTCTCCATGAAAGACTTCATTTTTCAAAACCCTTTTTATAATAGAGAGTGGGCTAAGAGGGGTCAGAAAGGGGGGGTTGATATTTGATATCCTGCCTTTATTTTTTTTTTTAAATTTACAATCCCATAGAATACAAATACAACATATATAAGAAAATTAGAAAGTTAAAAAATTTAATTAATGATTAACGAATTAGAAAAATATATTCAAATTTCAGAACCTTTTGTAATTTCTGGCCCAGCTTATAAAACCTAAAGCAATAATAAAATTTGGTTAAGATTACTCCAGGTACCTGAGAAAACACACACCCACACACTGCTAGAGATTCAACTTAAAGACAGATTACAGTAAACACTAATAGAAATTCATTCAAGGATATGAGTAAACCAATTTGAAAGTTAATGACTAAGTGAGTATCAGTTATTCCTCGAGGCCCACGTAGCAACTTGTTCAACCAAATTAAGGACTATCTAATCATGTAGACAGCAAATCAATCGTCTTCAAATGAAAATGTATTTATTAATAATATAAATGATCATAAGCATGAATATTTAACATGATTGATTGACTTTGAAATGTCTATTCAGCAAAACATTTAAAGAGATCAAAACGTGCAATTTCATGAAAAATTTATGTTGCCATTAACAAAAATATGAACAGAGTTGGCTTTTGTTCAAACTTGGGAAACTAAAAATAAAATTAAAAAAATGAACCAGAGATTAAAAGATCATCATAATTTGTTTTCCCTCATTAAATACAAACCTAGACAGGAGACAGAGAGGGCAGATGGTGAGTTGAACTAAGAAAAAAAAAAAAAAAAAAAAAAAAAAAATTCCAACAGCCATATTTATATGCTCAGCAAAGAGAATACAAATAATTTACAGATTCTAATGTCTGTGCAAAACATGAATAAAAAAATTTTTTTTTTTTAAATATTGCCAACATATTTAAATATATTCTCCACCAAATAAACAATAAGTTACATTTATTAAATTATTTATTGCAGTTTTCAGATATTATGTTATTATAAGAAAAGAAAAGAAAAACATTAGACAAATACATGGCTTATTGGCACTGTTTTGCTCTGAAGCTCACAAATTAAAAATAAAAATTGTAAACTAGAACATAATCAGATATTTAATAATGTTTATGAGATTAAAAGAATTTTAGTTGGGAAAACAAAGTATGATAATTTTGTCCCTTAATAACTGGACTATTAATTTGTTAAGGCACTGATTAAAATAAAACCATGCAATTAATAGGATATGTAAATTTGTCTGAGAAGAAATTAGACCTGCTTGTTTTAAGTTAGTGTCTCAAAATAAAACTTATATATATATATATATATATATATATATATATATATATATATATATATATATATATATATTTATTCATTCATTCTGTTTATACATTATTGTTATAGATATAAATATTTAAGTAAATACTCTGTTTATAATAAACAGTATTAACAACATTTACTGGCCTGAATGTCTAAGAAATTTCATAGAAAATGTGTACTCCAACAAGAATAAAACCTGTATCCTATATGGAACCATCATATAGCCAGACATGCTATACCATTTAGCTACAGAGGAAACATCTAGTTAGCAAGGTCAAGTTACTGTTTTTAAAACTACTAATTTCCTATGGTTTCGCTTGAACACTCATATTTGCACAAAGTGTATCTTAACAAAAGCAAATGACATCATATATATTTGTCTAAGATTTATATGCAGACAACTTTGTGTCATGACCTATATTAAATTTTTTCCAGTAGGTTTGAATTTAGTGTAGATCATATTCAATTGGTTAATCACGGCAAAGCGCACAAGCCTTTTTTTTTTTTTAAAGTATTCTGCTTTTGAAATTAATCTTTTGCTTGCCAGTGTTTTGACATCAACTGAGGAGACACATTTGTGATGCTGAAACATGATTGTAATTGTGTAACGTTTTTGTCTTAATATCCTGAAATAAATAATATTTAGCTCTACTCTGTATTCAGTCCTCTTTTAAATTAAATGTTACATACAATAGAATCATACTCCAGTTGTTCTCATTTTACCTGGCTATATAAGCTGAATATTTCATTCAGAATAAAAAAAAGTGTGTGTACTATTCTTGGAGAATAATGGATACTGACAACTGTGTCCATGCTCTTCTTGGATTTTCCTAACTTTTTTTTTTTTTTTAATAAAAATAGTGTACAAATATAAACCCTGGCCCCTTTTTGCAGTGTTTCATCACTGACTCAATGGTGAAGAAAGAGACATTCAGAGCTTTTTTTTCTGAAAAGATGGATATTCAGGTGGCCAGGAAATTTGGCTAGCTTCAATTCCTCTGAGAATCTTGGCGCTATCATTGTATTGAAAATGTCTTCTTGGACTTGCCCAAAGAAGAAGCAGCATTCTTGACAGCATTTCATGCAAGGATCATAGACGTTTTCAAGGAATTAACAAGTGAACAACAAATGTTCAATGAATCACTCACTTATTTCAAACACAGTTGGATTCCACTAAGACAGCTCATTGGAAATAAAATATACAATGGGGGTGCTGAAAAGTTTGCAGCAAACCAAGAAAAACATTTTTAAAAAATTTGATATTTGGTCAGAATTTAAGAAGTGGGTTGAAATAAGAACTTTTCAGTATTTGTTTGTATTGATAATCATTTGAGTTGGTGTTACTTGCAACAAAAATAAAACTGTTAGTTTTATTATAATACACCCTTTTAGAGTAAAAGAAAGCTGTGTACAATTTTTTTTCAAAGTACTAAATTATTTCAAATTTTATAAGTTGAAACAAGACAACAATTAAATGGATCTCAAAATTATCATTAAATTCAGTCAAATATTATTTTTCTCAATTTAATTTTAAAGATGAAGAAAAGAAAATATAACCAATTTTTCAGAGTGTAAATAAAAAAAATTATCTTATTAAAATGAAACATTTGTAATTTAATTTTATTTTAAAATTCAAGTGAAACTTTCAACCTAAGTGTTAAGTTGTATGTAGAATTAACTATTTCAAATAGAAATAAAAATTTCAGAGATTAATAAGAGATTGAAATGAGTTTAACATGTAATATTATCCATCCAGATATACAAAGAGATTATACAATATTATAGATTTATTTATCTGTTAATCCTTTAAGCATCATACAATTACTAGAAACATGCACATGAATTTATTTCAGTAAATGCCAAAAAGGATGTGAGTGTAATGGATACAGGTTCAGAATTAAAAATTGAAGAGCCAAGTTCAAATTCGTTAGGTTCATTACAATCACTTTTGTGCAAGGTATGAATCTGTCTACTATCCCCAGCTTGAACAGTAGAACAGACCTATAGTCTTATTTGGCAACTAGTCTACTGCAGAAAGAAATGGCAAATCCACTGTAAGAAAATCATCTGTCAAATCAGTCATGAATAAAAGAAACATGATTGCCCAAGCATTCATCACGTATGGCACCTAAATTGAAATTTAAGTTGACTGAAATACAAAAAAAAACATGCCTTCCTGATGAGAGAATTTTTTTTATGAACAATATCCCAAAAGGCATATAAAAATATTTCTTTAAAGTTCTAAATCTTTACTTACATTATTCAGACTGTTATCCTCATCTTCAATGCCATATTCATAACATTTTTGGGTATTGGTATTGAGGCCTAGTATTGAACTCACTACTCTTTGGGTATAGTTTAAAGAGAAATAACTGATACATCTGGAAGAGGCATGGCACGTAAAACTAGAACAACCTACCTCGGTGGATTGAACAAAGGGTTTGGTTTGAAATTTCAATCACCTGAAGAAGACTGGAGCATACAACGGCTGAAATGTTGTGAATATAGCAATGAAGATGAGGATAACAGTCCGAATAATGTAAATAATGTAAGTAATCATAATACCTCATCTCAGAGATATAGACAGATTCTAAATCTTTATGCACACAGATATTCCTGTATCTATATCAATGTATTAATGGAATTATTTTAGTTGCTTCCTAAAGTTCTGAGATGAGGAATTATTATTGTTATTACAGCCTGACTATTTAGTATCCTCAGTTGTAATTATAATCACTGAGATATTCTTTATGTCATATTCAGTACCATTCTTGGGACTTTAAACAACCACAACCAAAATATGAGGACACTAGTTGATATAAGATCAGTATAAAATTGTAATATTGTGAATTTACAAATGTGGATATTATAGAAATTTGTAACATCTTCTAACAAGCAATCAAAAGAGAAAAACATTAGTTCATTTCTTTTTTTTAGTTATATTCAATTAGAGTTGATAAAAAAAAGCATTTGCAAAAATACTGATTGAATAGAAATGTCATTATGATGGATATACAATGAGGTTTGATGCTACATATTGTAATATAGATGCAAAATGAAACAGTTGTCATTTGGTAAGTGTACATCTGGAAACTTAACAAAGTATTGATATATTGGTATTTAGTCAGTGCAATTTAATTTCACTGTACATATCTACAATTACGAATGTGTATGAACACCTATCTATATAGACAAGAGACTGCTGAAAAATTCTCAGACTAACCAAGAAAGGAAACAAAAATTAAAAAAAAATGTTTGTTCAGATTTTTGGAAAGTGGATCAGCTTAAGAACTTTTCAGTACCCTCTTGCACATGTATGCATGTGTGTGTGTTTATCCACAGTAGTAGTTAGTAACAAGTTAATCTCAAACAAATTTGATTGTGTTAGGGGTTCAATTCTCAATCTGCAGATCTACTTTGTATACATATTTAAGCTGGTGTCAAGACAAAGTGATCCACATGCAAAATATAGGAGTAATTTCTAAAGAATTAATGAATTTTATTTATGATCTGGGATTTATTTCTCATTACTTTTAATGGATACATGTGTTTCAGTAGATCTTCTTGTTTTTAAACAGTGTAAGCTGATGTCTAGTGGCCTGTGTGCATTTGATTATCTTACAGTGCCAAAACATACATTCTCTTTATTAAGACACACATAAACTGGCCATTAGATGTAAATTTACACAATTTAAAAACAAGGATGTCTATTCAAGCATGCGTATACACAGAATATGTTAAAAGTAATATTATATATATATATATATACATACACACACACAAACCTCTCATCAACGAACTAATAGGAGGGACGGGTGGTCTGTTAAAGCCGATTGTCTGTAGATGGGAAGGGATTATTTTTGATTTATAAAACCACTATAGTAACTAATAGTAGTTATGATCATAATGTAAATACTATAAACACACACACACACACATATATATATATATAGCATAAATAAATATATACTCATTACAGTTATATTAATCAAAATAACAAAAATAATAGATTTCTCACAGCTACTTCCTCACGTATGTGCTAATTTTTCATACTTTATATACTGTACACCAGTCTTTGTTTACAATTGAAAGGCCATCATGCCTGCCAAGCGGTCACTTTGAGAACTAATATGACTTGTTCCACTAAGCCCACAAATTTTGAAATACATTGCTGATGATTTAAAAATTTTCTTCCAGCAGATTTTGTCTGTTGCATTCAAAGTCTGTAGATGAAATGTTTCTGTATATATAAAAAAATTTTGAATGTTATGATAGTTTATACTCCATATTTGAAATAGATGCCCCATTTTTAAAAAGAAAAATGGGACCTTGCTTGCTGCATCATTCTCCAAACAGTTAAAGTACACTTAATCAAACAGTGGTTTCCCATACAAAGGGAGACGCAGGTTTGCACCCTGCTGAGAATGCATTTTTCTTTACTAAGATTTTTCGAAGTTGAATGTGCAGGCCTATACACACAATACACACTGTTTAATAAATAAAAACACGGCACTTATTTCAAATACAGAGTATCCACTATAATAACGTTTAAGGCAATTCATTTAGAAATATATTCAGCTAAGTGACAAACTTTTATATATATATATATATATATATATATATATATATATATATATATATACATACACACACACATATATACATTGTGCGATACGTAAAGTAGTAAAATAACTCCTGAATTTGTTGGTGAGAGTTTCAGGCTCAACACAGAGGCCCACATCAAGTGCTTTGAGGGGGCAGTGCTACCCATGGTCAAGAGGGTGGCTGCTGTAAGACCCTATGTTTTGGCAACAGGACTCTGCACCATGCCACACAAGCAATAGAACCCAGTCATGGCTGCAACCCCATCATCCCTTGCATCTGGCCCCAAACTGCAACCCATTTTCTTATGTGTAGTGCACAGTTGAGCAAGAGACTAACAAAACTCCTTGTAATGAACTGAAGGCACAGATTATGGCAACATTCACCAACTTATATAAACAAGGGGACCATCCATAAGAGTTGCTGGAGATTCCGAAGTTGTTTGGTGGACGTGGTCGAAGCTAATGGAAATTTTATTGAATAAATTTATTCTTTAGTATTTCAAAATATTTTTGTGTAATTTTCTTAAATATATCTGTTAAAATGAGATGTCAGTGTTATTTTCATTTTTGCATAATTTAGATGACAATTTATCCATTGCAACTTGTATATGAATTGGAATCACATGCCAAACAAATATGGGTTGGAATCTGACAGAAACAAATAGGAAACATTTATAAATTAATATATTTCACCTTTATTAAATCTTTGTCAGAGAATGAAGTATGGAAAAAAATTTTCTATTTTTATTCTTGCATTAACCAATGAAAATCAAACAACACAAAGATAAAAATGCCAAAAAATTTTTTTTTCCTGTATCTCATTCTCTGATGAAGCTTTAATAAAAGCAAAACATGGTAGATTTATAAATGTTTCCTATATATATATATATATATATATATATATATATATATATATATATATATATATATATATATACCTAGAAGGATAAAGAGCCTGCCTATTTTTTTTAATGGTCAATCAATTCACTAACCATTGCCTAACTCTAAAGTACCCCTTGTAAGGCTCAAGTTGTCTGAGAGCTAACCATTGCTTTACAAAGCGCTTTATACAATAAAACAAAGAACACATACATGATACATGTGCATATTATATAAGCACATTTGTGTATGTTCCTTTATGTACATAGTCACACACTGTAACATACAAATAATAATGAGTAGAAATATTTTGTAAGCATACAGTATAGACCAAGTATTTTTACAATGGAGTCAGGCAGTCTTATTTGACATTAAGACAATGACTAGTAAGAAAAAGGGAAGATAAATAAATCAAGTGGCTCCTAATTTAAATTGGGGACACAGGATAAATGAAACAAAAGAAAATATACTCTTAATTGCTTTCAAAGTCACTTCAGTAGAGGGTAGTTGAAATAAAAACATTTTAACACACGAAAGATTAATATAGGCTGTTTTGCCCTCTCTTCTAAAAGGGTACTTAAATCTGCAAAGACTAAGTTTATCTAAAAACTAATATTATAACCAGATGGACAGATCAATAAAAAAACGGATTCATCTAGGAAAAGCATTTTTGCACTTGATTTTATTTTATTTTTTTTTACAAATTCAACAAAAAACAAAGAAATAGATATAACAGTAATTTATTTAATGTCACATTTTGTAGAAATATGAAATGGGTTTACAGTCTAAAATGAGATTGTGTATTTTTGAATGAAAATATATGCATGAATAATAAATATAAATGAAGTGCGTATATATGACTGAGATAGACAGATATGAACAGACTGAGAGATACTCTTTCAACTCGTTTCACTGGCTGAGTGAAGATAGATTTTTAAAAGGTTAATGCTTTGTTTTTGTTAATCAATTCACTCCAAGCAAGGCAATAATTATTGCCACTAAGATGAAAAGAGCTACTGAGAGTGAAAGAGAATGAGAAGCAATTTTAAAGAAGAAATCGTGCTAAAACCCAATCAATCCTACACAGGAAACAAGGGATAAACCTCTCCTCCTGTTCAAAAGACCAGAGAAAGAGTATGAACCGAATGATAGGCGAACTTCTACTCCTATGCGTTTTTTTTTTTTTTGTAATAATTTACGAATTAAAAAACAAAACAAGTGATATTTTCATTAATGTGTAACTGTAATCATATTAATAATTTTTTAATTCCAGCCTTTATTCTAGAAGAAAACATTTAAAAATAGTATTATAAAATAAGAAAACCCTTCGACAGCATGATTACGCACACGCGTAAATGGTGGATCAGTAAGTCCGTAACCGTTGGCATTAATGCGACAATTATGAATTTTTTAATACATCAAATAAGAAAAAGAAAGAAAATATTTATGAATATAAACTTAACACACATATTCTACAATAACAGAAAAGTTAAGCCTAAAGCGACAAGGCCGCCGCCCCAAAAAACTATCGAATGTGTTAAAAAGGGTCCTAAAATACAACAGACCAAAAAGTTATGCAATTTTCTTCTCTCGGAAGAAGAATCATTTTAAAGGAAATACTTGTATTTTTTTGTTTACCTGCATTTTATTTATTTGATCTGAACTGTAAAAACAAGACATGATGTAGAGACAGTTACTAGCTTTCCTTTTTATTTTTAGAATTAATTCTTTGCAAGTTTCAACTAAATAAACGAAGCTAATATAGTTTAAAAAACAAATAAAGATAAATCAACAAATACCATCTTCCTATTCATCAAGCAAAAAAAGGAGAGGGGAAAAAATAAAAATAAATGCTATTATGTAAAAATGGGTTTCTTTTTTTTTTAGATAACTATTTTCACTTGCAATATGTTCCGACACATTGTATTGTACCTTGTCCGTTAGCAAAGCCGGTAAAGTAGCCATTTGATGAATGGCATTCATATTTGTAGACAGGCAATAAAAGAAAGAAATGGAAAAAAAAAACAAACAAAAAAATTGTTTCTGTATATGAAGACATATTGATATATGGTTGAACTGGAAAGGGAGGAAGAAATAGTGGAGCAGGAAGAAGAAGAAGAAATGGGAGTGATGCAAGTTCGTGCCCTTTGCTTTCTCTCCTCCTCCTAAGGTTCCTGAACCTACTCCAAAATTCAAAACCCACCCTTATTTATTTCAAACAAGCACCCGTGGTAGCCAGGTTCCAAAGGATTTGTTTGTTTGCCTGTCACAATTACAAATAATAGTGTTGCCTTCTTTAGTTTTAACTGGGGACTGAGAGTCACTTGATTATTTCCAATAAATGTATATTATAATGTAGCAAAAAGAAGAGTATTGTGATGGAGCTTTACTTTATCCATGCAAACACAGTGTGAGGATTGACTATTTGGCTTGCCTCATATTGTGAAAATTTACATTAAAATTTAAAAACTTTGGCTGCTGTATTTATTTAATTACAAGTTTTTGAATTAAAAAAAGAATGAAAAACGCTAAAAATTTATACTTTAAATCTAATGAAAATATTTTTTCAGATACTTTGAATCAAAGCAAAAAGTATGATTTTTTTTGTCATTAAAAACTAAAGTAAAAACGTATTTGATTATTATTGCATTTATTTTAATTGCTAATTTTTAAGAATAACATTTTATTTGTTTATTAAAATGCGTTTTCAACTTTTTATTTATAATTTGTGTTTTAAAAAGGTTAAATTTAAAATTTAACCGATTACATTTGAAAATAAGAACTCCCAACAAAAACGTTAAGTAAAGTGGCTGTATATTTGCTGTTAAAATAAATACAGTGACTGAATTTCGTAAAAAAAATAAAAATGATTTTATTTTGGCTTCAATTAAGTTCCCCCTTAATTTTTCAACTTTTAAGGTTTAAAAAAATAAATTTCAACACAGAAATCCGTAGTAATTTGCCCGTACCTCTTCCTCCAACTCGACATTAATTGATTTAAATTATTATTTTCAAATGATCAATCCCAACGGTAACCGACAAAACCAGTTCATGTACCACAAAAGGTTAATTTCTTTAAAAAGCCTCATAAACGAAAGACTTGAAACTTTTTTTCTTCTAATCAGCTTTCTTTTTCGACATGGTTAAACTTGTTCTGTTAAAAAAAAACAAAAAAACTCGTGGATGTTACTTTTTTGTACTATTATTTAAACAATAAACATAGAACAAAATTCAAAAGATTTCGGTTTTTAGTCTTTCTTAGTCATGATATCAACCACTTTTTGTAAAAAGTGCTAAATGAAAAACAAAAAAAAAGTGAAGGAATAATACTTTTTTTTTAGACTATTTAGAGTAATTTTTAAGGCATTTTTATGAAAATTTAATTTTACATAAGCCCCTGAAATTGTCGGCGTGTACATCAAACCAGGTATTAATTACTAAAAAAAAAAAAAAAAAACGGTATATTTGGTTTTAAAAAGAAAAGAAAAAGGATTTCACTTTGAGTACCGCGCATGTGATAGAAAAAAAAAGTAAGGCTTTTTCAATAAAAGATAAAATTTACCGACAAATCCTTTTAAATACGGAATACAATAAACACCGTTGGTACCGGATAAAATGAAATACAAAAATAAACAGGAGAGAAAAAAAAAACTTGCTCATGAGTAGAGCATTTTTTTTTTATTTTATTTATTTGCCATTTCCCTTCACACACACAACCTCTGCCCTGCACGCTCAATGGTAAAAAAAGCAACATTTATTTAGTGTTACATATGAGATTACTTCCACATGAAGTAAAATAAAAGAACTTTTTTTATTGTTAAAGAAAGACTAGAATGAAGAAAAAAAAAAGCAAGCACTTCCTAGCTTTGTATACAAAGATAATCATATTTGTAATTCAATATTGCAGCTTGACTGTTAGAAAGGTAAACAGATTACAAAAGACAGCTTCTTTTTTTTTTCACGTAGTTTTTTTTTCTTTCTTTCTTGGGCTTTTTATCGATAAATTATTAAATTTGAACCAAACAAAAAGAAAAAGAAGTTCCCTTTTTAAATCTATATTTGTTTATTATATAAACAAATAACAGCTAACTTAAAATCACAACTTTTACGTTCATGTACACAATATTGTCAATAGGCTACACATTTACACACACAAACAGTAACATATTCAAACATGCAACAGAATAAATATTATATTATTAAACATTGAAAAAATAGTTTTTTTTAACATACCATACAATAATCTGCCGGCTTAAATTTTTTAAATCCATATGCGAGTGGACAAAAGAAGAAAAAAATCATTTTCGGAGCAGTTTTAAAAAAGTAAAAACGTTTAAAAACTGAACGATAGAATTGCCTTTTTGCAGCAACTGAACTGACTTTAGTTTAAAAAAAAAAAGCTCAAACTGTATGTGTTAAAGAGGAAAACACCACGGGCATGAAAAATTATTACATATTACAATTATTACATCAATAATGTTAATAATAACAACAAGAGTAATAATCGAAACCCGAAAACCAAAAAGTTCGCAGAGAGAGACAATTCTATTGAAGAAAGCTAAGCTGGAATAGAAATTGATGACTACTATCAACTTACATATACACGCGCGCGCGACTGTGTGCACAAACTGCTTAGTGATACAGTTTACATCTTAATAAATAAATATAAAATGTATAACTACCCTCAAAAATGACCCATGTGTCCATGAAAATATATATATCTATTTGCAGCGTGTCCCGAGGGCCCCAGAGAGAAAACGGTGTTACCTTCCCTTCTTTCAACTTGGATATGCCAACCAAATAATAACAATTCTAGCGAATCATTTTCCTAACTAATCATCATCATTTTGATTATTACTGCTACCAGACAATGATAGCAATACAATACCTCTTTTGTTTTCCAGCGTTCTCCCTTCCAAGCAGAAAAATCAGGAACTGAAAAAATAAACCATTTCTTCCTGTTTCATTGCATAAAGAAGATGCATATATATATATACATATGTGTGTATCGGAAACACGGGATTAATATCTAATCCCTTAGTAGTAATAACAACGAAAAGGAGAGTGCTCCCTCCCTTTGCACGTTATTTGCTGAGCCAGTGCCTGCAATAGGGAGGCAGTGGATTGAGTCAAGGGAAAAGTCCCCTGTGGTAGCAAGAGATAACGGACTGGGTTGAGATGAAGGAGACGGGGTTTGAAGGCGTTAGAGAGAGAGGGCTGCTTGAAAGGGAAAAGAGAAGTGTATTAATGTAGAAATGAGAGCGATTGGGGAGGGGATCAGAAATTATAAAATAAAATAAAACAGGAGAAATGGTAGTGGAAAGCAAGAATTGTATAATGACAGAAAGAAAATGAAAAGACGATGACATTGACAGGAAGAAATAAATGCTTTATGAACAATGACATAGATGTTGGGGACTGTTTGAAAAGAAAGATATTTTCCCTTATACACACATGTAATGAAGCATGTGTAACACAAGAAAAAATATAAAACAGGAAATTTTCCTTTTCTTTCTTTCTTTCTTTCTTTCTTTCACTTTTACTCACTCTTTCACAAACACAATATATATATATATATATATATATATATATATATATATATAATAAAGTTATGTAAAAAGTCTAATGATGAAAGTTCTTTGTTAATGCACTTAATTCAGTGGGCAATATTAGTCACACAGATCAAACATTACACAGTCAAATTTTCAGATCAAAATTCAGTTGATAAATACATGTGAGGCTACAGACTTATTGATCCATCTTTATAGTTGTGCAATTTGATGGAAAGTATATTTTTGTATCTACTGTATAAGTGCATATGCACATGCACATGTGTATGTGTGTCTAGAGACACAGACATACATACAGATGCATACACACAAACTGAGAGAGGCATATTACAGTTGCAGCTGTCTGAGACGGTAGGGTCATGTGAAGCAAGAAAATTAAAAAAAAAACGAAAAAGATTTTTAAAATGTGTTAGAATCAAGAGATGTTTATAATTTGAATAAAATGAATTTGGGGCAATACAAATAATAGCAATACCCTTTTCTCTAACTTTTCTCTCTCTCTCATATATATATATATATATATATATATATATATATATATATATATATATATATATCTGTTTGTCTATCCTATCTCTCCATTATTTCAAAGAATCTATTGATTTAAAAACAGCGAAGATTTGAAATAAACCAAGAAGAAAAAAAAACCAAAAAGGGAAGACTGAGAAGTGGTAGACAAACTTCCCAGTATCAATAACAACAGCAACTCTGCCAAACCACCACCATCCTCTCTCTCTCTCTCCCTCCCTTTTTTCTCTCCCTCTCTTTCTCCCCCAACCCCGTGGTATGCCAAAGAAGAAATGGTAAGAAGGTATGTAAAAAATAAAATAAAATAAAAACTGAAAGAAATATATCAGCTAGGATCTGATCCTTGTTGGTCTGTGGAGGCCTCTGATCTTTATGGAAGTTCTTTTAACTCAGAATTTTTGTTACAAGCAAAAAACCAAAAGAAAAAAAATATCTGGGAAGAGGAAACTGGAAGTTAAACAGAAAATAAAATAAAAATAATCTTACACGTCTGAAAAAGCAAAAAAAAACCCCAAAAAACAATATGTTTTGCAAATAAAGACAAATTTGTCAATAATACTACACCTTTTAATTGTATAATTATTGCTTAAAATTTAGCCCTTATAAACAACAACAAAAAAAAAACCTGTATTTATTATCAACCTCTTCATAGCAGAAATTTTTAATTGTCATTACTGTGGACTAAGCTACAGTAAGCCTCATTGAGTTTCAAACATTTTCTTCATTCTTCTTTTGAACTTGTGCAATGCTGTGGTCAGTATTATCTTAATTCTTTCCAATATCTTTAATTGGTCTAATCATATTGCAAGTGTCATTGAGGCTGCTCCAAGTAATCCTTTGATAATCATAAATAGAATTTACACATTCAGACTATCATTAAAATTAATAATACATCACCACAACAGTAAATTTGATCATTGCAATTTTTATATGCTTTTCATAGTTTTTATAATTTGTTACTAAAGCTGCATTGCTTTCAATTCTTATTGATATAACTAAATTAAAATCAATATCAAAACTTGTAAGAATATTAGTAGTAGATAGGTTTGGCTTGGGCTGATGCGAGGGTCTCATGCCCCCACTCCAAATCTATGATATGGGGCCCTTCACTCTACTGCATCTCAATTTTCATAAGGTAGTATCCATATAGAATACAAATTTTATCGTAACCTAATTATGTACAATAATGGATCATATGCAATATAGGTGAACAATTCAACTAGAAAAATTGAAAATAAATACAATGTATCTAGATACAAATTAGACACATGTCATAATAGATCATTTCATCTTAAACAAATCAATGTTTTGTGCCAATTTTTAACATCAACTTGAGATTTTTCTTGTTAAAAAGTTGAATATTCAACATTATGGATAAAAAAATAGTGATTTGAACCAAAAAAAATGACCCCCAAAATGACGTCAAAATCAGCAAAAATTTGTCATCCTTTAATAATCGGTTGTACTTAGTTTAATTTGTAATGTATATAAACATAGGTAGAAAAAAACAATTGATGATAAGATAGTGAGAGTCACAAAACACTGTCCAGGGCCCCTAATCAGGCTTACGTTCCCCAAACCTGGTTCGTGGGTGGGGGTTTCAGATGTGGTACATACCGGCTCTAGGTTCAGCTATCATCCTGTTCACAATCTTTTCTGATCTTTTGAGTAGAGGTTTATCTCTTGTTTCCTGTTTAGGATTGGATTTCCGATTCCTTGTAAAGACTTTTCATTCTCTTTCACTCCTAACCCCTTGTGTCTTAGTGGCATTATTACCTTGCTTGGGGTGAATTGTTTAAAAAAATATTATTACAGCAATAACAAAGAAAATTAATACTTATAAAAGCAATAATGATAATGGTAATATCTTAAAAATTAATAATCATAAAGGTGAAATAAGACCAGAAATTAATTACTTTCTTTAATTTGGGCCTTGATTATATTAGTTTTATTATTATTACTAAGATTCCCTTTTGTAGTAATTAATGTTACAAGCCTGGTCAGTACCTACATGAGTGACCCCATGGGAATACCAGGTGCTGTAATAGAATTTTTTTTTTTTAATAGAAAATTTTTTAACATTTATTACAGAAAATCTTTTATCTGAATAAAAAAATTATTCTCAAAAATGTGTTTATAATTACATTGCATTGAAACACTGATTCCCATACAATCAACAACATTAAGCAACATAAAACCTAGTCAGAACCTAGATGGGTGACCGCTCAGGAATACCAGGTGCTGTAAGTTTCAATTTGTGCATGGTATAATGGATAATAGCGCAGAATTGGAAATAGGAAAGCTGAGTTCTAGTTCCAGTCGTTTTGTTATATTTGCTTATGTGCAAATGCCTTTGGGAAATGTATGAATCCATCTCTTCTCCCCTCCAGCTATGGGTTAATTAGTAGGACATATCAATAAATCATTATTATCTCACAAAATTTCTTACAATCGAACAATATTTAAAAAAAGGTTGATAAATCATAAACACAAAATCTATTAATCAAACTGCAATCTTAATTGCTTTAAGACCACAGTCAATCATTATCTATCCTTCTTATCCTCATAATCTTCACTTTCTACCATTTTGTCTTTCATTCATATCACCCACTTCATTCATCATAACTATTTTAACAGTAGCTTTCTACTTTGAGTGGCTTTTGAGCCTTGTATTGCATGAACTTTAGTATAAAATGTGGTCAACTTCATTGTGTATTTAAATACTGAATAATTACTTTGATAATGGGTTTTCATTTTTCCTCATAAAACCAAAATTACTTCAAATTACCCAAGAATTGTTGCAGTTATTTTTTGCAATGAGTTTAACCTTCACTATCTCACTATTGTGACCTTGTTCCAGACTTGGTTATTCTTGTTAGGTGGCAATGACTTATAACACTATGCAAGACAAAGTTAAGCTTAGTAAATATCAAACTGTAAGTTTTTTATAAAATTTTGTAACCCATAGTTTGTTTTTTTACGCTTCTTACTTGTAGAATTCTCTTTTTTGGTTTCTTGCTTTCCAGTCAATATTCAAAAATTTAAACACAATATCAATTGTCATCACCCTCTCTGAATCTTATTCTTTTATTGTCCTTTCTACTCAGTAACATTTTCTCAGTTTCTTTCACTGTCAGTAACCCCTTGTGTCTTAGTGACTTTATTGCCTTGCTTGGAGGGAAATGGTTAAAAAAATGTATTGTATCTTATATTTTAACTGCCATAGAGTAATGGCTAGCAAGCCAATTTGAAAAATCCCTACTCATGTCCTGAGTTCAATCCTTAATGGTGTCATACAAATGTGTCCCTGTACTTGATAAATGTTTATAAACCAATTCTTAAAATTATAACTGCTTAGCAGACTGATCATTAGATTATCTGAAAATAATCTTATATATTAATAGCCAATGGTCTAGGTAAAAGGTTAGTTACACTACACTCACGTGGCTAGTGAAACTAATAGACACACACTCCCTACCGTTTTGAAGTTAAAAATATCGCAAATCTTCTAGTCATAAATTTGATAGTTTTTCTATTGAATCTTTGGGACTGCAGCAAATCATTTCGAATGTAGCTAAGAAACCATAACACATTTGATGACACTAGAGTCAAAAAGCATTTTTGGACAAAAATATGATGAGAACAGAATTTAATTCTGGAAATATCTTAACAAATAAATGTTTTCTATTAAATTATCAAAATGTTTTTTTGATGCTATAAAGTGATATGTTTTCATTCTCAGATAACAAAATAAACAGAATAGGTTCCTAAAGATTACCTGCCTTTACAGAACTGGTTTTTGGAAATTTAGGATGCCACCACTATCTATATCTATATATATC
Source organism: Acanthosepion pharaonis (assembly GCA_903632075.3). Classification (NCBI taxonomy): domain Eukaryota; kingdom Metazoa; phylum Mollusca; class Cephalopoda; order Sepiida; family Sepiidae; genus Acanthosepion; species Acanthosepion pharaonis. The sequence goes on from CAHIKZ030004203.1 coordinate 307,768, forward strand.
TTATATATTTATATCTTGGCAAATATCTATAATTACAGAAATTTGTAATTTGTGAGGTCACTCACATCATACCAGCAGAAATAACTTCATGTTGATGGGAATAAAAACATATACAGAAATAACATTAAAGCATGTTAAACTGTAAATTAAAATCATACAATTTATTTATCTTTATGTACTGGTGTGTGTGTGTATTTTTGGTTACAAGCGTTTTAAGGTTGCACGTAATAAAAAGAAGAAGTCACTTCATATAACAATCAAGGTCCTGGAGAAAGGAGTTGGATGTCTTGACTTTTCAATGGTTATTAGCAAAGAGAATGAATTCACCGTCCATTTTCTGGCAGGAAATGTTTCTGTTGCATGCTGGGAGAACTTTTATTGGGGGGAGATGTATTTAATTTATTTTAAACAAAGTTTTAATGTTAATTGTTTTATTTTATTTTATTTATGATATTCATTATTATTATTATTTTATTTATTAATAATAATAATAATGTCCCTACAAATTTCTGGTAATAACTGAACAGAAAAAAAAGCATATAAACGACATTGAATGAAAGAAAAAATAAATTACAAAGAAAACTTTTGAGTACTTAGCAATAACAAACTAAAATTCAAAAGAGTTACTGATCTTAATTAAATATAAACCCAATCAGTGTAAACCAAATTTTGTTATTGCAGTAGACGAATTATGTGTTCTAATTTATACATTAACATGATTGAAAACACTGCTTTTTTTTTTTTTACAAAATAAACTTACATGCTGTCTCTCTCCAAGAAATAGGAAATAGAACACTTAAACAGATACCATAATTCCCCATGTATAATACACCTTCACCCATAATACGCACACCTAAAATTGCACTGAAAGTATGGGAAAATGATTCTTTTCACGTATAATACGCACCCCTTGTTTGGTAATCAAACCCTATAAATTGTACCTCTCCAATTTCATTATGGCCAGTGTTTCCTACTCTTATTAAAAAAAAATAGTCTTAAACATAAAATAATATTATTCTAATTTAGTTTTATGATAATTCTTATTTTATTTTACATTTGTAAATATTGTTAGGTACATATGATTGTATTTGATATCCTTATGGGGTCACAATTGCCAAATGTTAGTGTCAAGTTGTCATATGTTTGTGGTGAGTAGTCATTTCACAACTGAAATCAACCTATGAAATGGCAATTTTTTAAAGATTTTTTGCAGCTGTGCATAATACGCACCCCTAATTTTGCTTGTTATTTTTTAGAAAAAAAATGCGTGTTATACGTGGGGAATTATGGTAGTGATTAAAAAAAAGATAAAAGTTTAATAAAGTGAAAGTCCTCTGTACAGATTGAACTCATAACAATAACAGTAATAACTGTCTGTGAGACTAACATGTTCACTCCTGCTTCATGGTGAGAGTTTTATTAAGCTTATGCTGATGCTGTTAAGATAAGCATAAAATAAATATTTATATTCAGTGGAAACCGAGTTTTATTGATTGTGTTGAATATCTTCAATACAGGTACGATTATCCTAGACTTACAGCCTCTGGACAGTTAACAGATGAAAAGAAAATTTGCTAAAGATAAATTACTTTCATATCAAACTGTGTTAAATATGAATGTAAATTATAACGGATAGAAATCTATACAAAACTAAAGATCCTAAAATCTCATATCAAGATATTTTCAAGTTTTCAATCATTCTTGTCAGAAACTAAAAATTACTGTATTTGATGGCATATAAGCCGCACTTTTTTTTTTACTAAAAATATATTTTAAAATTCCTCTATGTCTTATATGCCATATATAGGTTTAAAATTTGTGATAGTCGAAATTAGCTACCTAGCAACTCCTATTAACTTAGACTTTACAGTAACTTTCATGTACAGTGTAACCCAGATATAAGAGAGTTGTCAGGACCGGAGAAAAAGTCTCTTATATCCGGGTTTCTCTTATATCCGGGTTTGGTCTATTTTATATACATTAACATAGGCTCTCTTATATCCGGGTTTCTCTTATATCCGGGTCTCTTATATCCGGGTCTCTTATATCCGGGTTACACTGTACCTATTGTCATTATTTAAAAGACTATTATGCAGATTAAAAGTGTCATCATTCATAATATTCATTATATTAATTTCATCATGTTTAATATTAGTACTTTGTTTCATTAAAATTATATGCAATAAATTCAAATTATATATTTGTAAAATATATTTGTTTCATTAATATTTTT
>CAHIKZ030004203.1:315000-335000 GCA_903632075.3 Acanthosepion pharaonis
ATAAATTTGTGTGTGTGAAAATTTATTTTCATGAAGGAATTTTTATGTAGAATTTATATTGCTAAAGAAGTTATTTTTTTTTTTTACTGATCATATTCAAAATCTTCACCATTTTTTGCCTGTGTTTCTTTCTCCATGTTTATTTCATCTGAAAGGACTCAATAAAAGGAAACAGAACATCAGTTTTAGAGAACACTCAGTGAAGATCAAACTCATTATCAGTGTCCTGTGAGATTAGCATACTTTGTGTCGAAACACATTGGATATTCTATTGAAGAAAATGTATTTATCAGTGAAGAAAATCCTGTAACAAATTTTGCACTCACTTTCTGAGTGCAAAATTTGTTACAGGATTTTACAGTTTATAGATACAAAAATTTAGGACATGATTTTTGTTAACAGATAAACATAAGTAATCATGTATTTCTGATAAAAACCAGATTAACATATATATATATATATACACACACATATATATATATATATATATATGTGTGTGTGTGTGTGTGTGTGTGTATATGAATGAAAAGACAAGAGGAAAGCTATACTTTTGAACAAGGCACAAGTATCAAGGAGCAAACTCAAAGTAAAAATAGTCAACCAGACTAACTTGCTAACTATTATCCCATACTCAAAAGTGTCCTAGTTTAATTTGCTGTTATTTGTATGAGTTCTGATGATGAAGATTATAGTGGCAGTGGTGGTTGTTTCATTTCTTTAGCCATTATTTCTAAAAATTCAATAGGTTATAAGTCCAAGATATGTGATAACTCAGATGATAGGGTGGATAACTCAAGTAATAATCTGCTCATATCCTTATGTCCTTATGGATACATGGCCAGGTGGTTAGAATGTTCACTTTCTGACCATTAGAACTGGATTTGAACCTCACCATCATTGATTTGTCAGGAAGGTGATCTCTTGATGTTATCAGTCTGGAAAAGGTGATCTCACGTGTGTGGCACCTTTGGTAAATGACTGAATATCATACCACAGGTTGACTGAAGCGTTCTGAGGGAAACTGGGTAGACAGAACTCTTTGGGAGCCATTGATGGTTTTGCTAGCACAAAGTCACAAGTCATTGAGACTGAGGATTTAAGTGTGTTGGCTTTGTTCAGACTGTTCATCATGCTAGATAACGTGTTCTCTCTGGAAATTGTAACTAAAGCCCACTTAGCATAGTTACAGTATAAACCACAAATGTCCCTAAGCAGGCGTTTGCAGTAGGGATTGACTAGCCACCCTAATTAGACAGGCATCCTCGGATATGAGTGGCCAGCCATCCATCTTTATGTCCTTACTGTAATCCAGAATTCTCTTATTATTATTTACTTGTGATGTTAAAGCTGGGGATTCATCTGTAATGTCAAGTTTGAAGATTCCTTTTTAACATATACAATTAAATCTGAAAGTTTTTATTCTGATAAAATAACAGCTTTTCATTATACCCATGAACATGACTGCAAATAACCAAACTATTAAACAAGGTCCTTAGGTAAATAATTACCATTATAATTGACAAATATTTTTGATGGATGCAATACAGAGTTTAATATTATGTATAATTTATGTGGGTATATAGCATAGTGGTTATTGGCGCAGAAATTGGAATCAACATGCTGGGTTCAAATTCCAGCTGAGACTATTGCATTCACTTCCACACAAATACCCTTATGAATCCATTTCTTCTCCCTCCACTTATCTATGGATTAAACAGCAAGAGTGACTGGGCCCTTTAGTCTTGATTGGCAGCCAGTTTAAGAATAAAACTCTGAATTAAAACCCAGTTAGATGTTGGGTTGTGAACTCCATCTTGTAAAAATCTACTTGCTATGGAAACCACAGTGGCAATACCTAGTGTGGTGAGGTTGTGGTCCTATACTCCACAGGGTAGTTTAAAGAAGAGAGAAAAATATTTGGTACATTCACAGCTAGAAGTTAAAGCATTTATTTCTTTTCAACTCAACTTTGAAAAAACAGAGGGAAAATTTAATAAGGAAGAAATTCTTTTGAAGTAGACATATTAAAATTAAAAAAGTATTTTCACTGAACAATAAATCCATTTTCATCACAGCCTCCAACAAGGCAGAACAGTTAATGTAACTTTTTGCTAATTCAATTTTTATAAATGACAAATTAAACACATTGAAAGTTCTTTGTTAAATGTTGGTGATTTGTATTGTAGAAATTTGTTCCAGATTTGAATGTATGACACTTCAAGAAAGAATATTTCATGCTAAGAGTGTGGATTCAATTTTATATTGTCATTAATATGGTCTTAAAATTTGAATGGTTCCATGAAAAGAGATTCATTTTATGAAGGAATTGCCACGCGTGTTAATAGCATATTTTCCTGGCTTAAACAAGAATAATATTTTGTATGCAATTAAGTATGAACATTTACAAATTTACCATTCAACCATACATTGAATATTGTTGCCACATTTGGTCTGGTGCTCCTGCGATTCATCTCAAGGTTCTTGACAAAATCCAAAGAAGAATCTGAAGTGTAATCAATACTAACTTGGCATGTTGACTTCAGTCATTTTCTCACTGATGTGACATGGCTTCCCTCTATCTTTTCTACAAATATTTCCATGGTAACTGCTCTGAAAAGCTTTTTTCCCCTAGTGCCCTGACTACAAGAATTTAAGTGTGTTACTAGATTGGCATTTAGGTCCCACCCTTTTACTGTTAAAATAGTTAAATGTAATCACCAGTTCTACTCCAACAGTTTCTTTTCTCACACTTCCCACTTGTGGAACTCTTTTCCATTTTCTTGCTTCTCTGATAACCACAATCTTCAACAATTTAAATACAACATCAATTACCATCTTCTTGAATCCTGTTCATCTTTTTTCTTTTCTCAATCACCCCTATACCCAGTCTTTTCTCTCACTTCCACTCTCTGTCCCCACCCCCACTGCATACTCGTGGCATTCCTGCCTTGCTTGGGGTGAAATGATTAAAAACAAAAATATAGTTTCAATGCAATGTTAATGTCTACAAGTGCAGATAATGTAATGGTTATCCATGAGGAAAGTGAATTCAGCATGCTGAGTTCAATTCCTTCCTGATTCTATTTCCTTCATTTCATGCTAATATCCTTATAAAAAGACATGAATCCATCTTCCTCTAGCTATTGGTTAAATAGCAGGTTAGGCTTGACTCTCTTGCCTTGAGGTACCAACCAGTTTAGGAGAAGGAAACTTTTGAATTAAAAGAAAACTTGAAGAGGGATGGGTTCTGTCAGGCTATTTTGCCATAGACACACCACTTCTATTATGATTGCTTAAATATGTACAGAATTTAAAACATCAGCACTAAGTATGCAGATTTGTTTAATTAGGTACAATAAATATCCCCTATTGTCAATGCCATTTCTTTTATGTGACTATTACATAACTGTCTATATTTCTGAGATGAGGTATTATGTACACTATTTACATTATTTGGACTATTGTCTTCATCTTTGTTGCCATATTTATCACAATGTTTCGGCTGTTGTATGCTCTGGCTTTCTTCAGGTGGTTGGAATGTTGAATTCAACCCTTTATTTCACTCACTGGGGTAGACTCTTCTAATAACCAGTAATAAGGAGTGCCAGAAAAAAAGCAATAATAACAATGAAAATTGCAATATGAGCTCTGGTAAAGACCATGCAATGATAACAGCAAAAATTGCAATATGAGCACTGGTAAAAAAGGTTGCTGAAGACATTAAGTTTATAAGTCCCAGAAATTCATACACAGATGTCCTTTTTGGATGGCCAATTTTGATAATGTCAACGAATACTCGTCACTTTTGTAATGCTTGTTGTAATCACAGATGCAATTATAGTATGCTGTTGAATAATGCTGGTGTCAGATGCCTTTGAATAACTAATAGTACTTGCTTGATAATACTTGCTCAAATAGTAATCCATACAGAGAAATAGTATAGTGAATAGAGTAGAGAATAGCAGTCCATACAGTAATAGAGGATAGAATAGAAATAGCGATCAATTAGACATCATGCAATTTCCTACTTATGCATTTCCTCTATGGTCACATGGTCTTCTTAATTCAATGATGGGATCACCTGTGTTTGCTCACTGGTGATCTATGTTCAAACTCAAGTGTCAGCAGTGACACTTTATTCCTATATAACATATAGTAATAGCAACAGATTATGAGAGGCTAGCAATGTTTCATCTGTGGGATAAGGGTTGAGAGGTTGGACAATAGGGTGGACACCCACAAATGTATGTAATTGCTTTTGAACTCTATCAAGGCTGGACAATGAAGATAGTGTAGCACCAGCCCAACAAAGGTAACAATACTCCATTCTTGGACTCTTGTAAAGATAGAGCATGGTAGCAAGAATTAGGTATTTTCTGGAGTGATTCTTTCAAAGATTTCATTGTTAATTATCATAATCAAAATATCTTGCTTAAATTGATAAGCTAAAAATATACAAAATAAAAAAAGAACAATAAAACTAGAAACATTTCTGTTTAAACTAGGTTCAGCCAGTTTGAAATGTCAGCTCAACACACAATAACCATTTTAATGTATCTTATTTTATGGAATATAACACATCACCACCAAACTCACCCTTGTGAAAGAATGGCTAAAAAGGTTTTACTAAGTTAATATTGAAAGTTGAGGTATCTAATAGGGTCAGGTTTACACAGATAATGTAGACTACCAATATTTGTACCTAAACTAACTCCATAATCTTCTTTTATATGCTCTGTCTCTTCAGGACGTAGGCTGTAATGGTTCTCCACAACTTCCTATTTTTTGTATCTCTACCTCTCCCAGTCCTTGTTTTGCTATCTATTTACACAAGATCATTAGATAGGTTAATTGCTGTTTCCTGTTTCCCCCTCTTGCAACCAGTATGTTTTGAGAGCGTCAAATTCTCCAAGCCAGTTTCCTCATTATGCGTCCTAGAAATTTCAACCTATCTAAGTATATTTAAATATAAAATATTTAAATTTAAACCTATTTAAGTATAAGTGTCCATTTTGTTTGTATTTTCCTTAAAACTTCCTTATTGCTCACATTCTTCATCCATGGTATTCTCAGTATCCTTCTGTAGATCCAAATCTTTGTTGCCTCTAGTTCCCTCTTCACTGCATGAAACAGCTTCATAATATTGAAATATTTATTCACATATCATTATTATGATTATGACAGCAGCAACAGCAACAATAATAATAATAACATTGTGAAGGCAAAGCAGGTAGAAATATAGAGGTACCAGGAGCTAGCAGGGCAAATCAGAGAAATATACAATGCAGCAGCTCAAGCTCAAGCTGTCCTTTTTGTGGTTGGTGTACTTGGGACTATTTTCAGGAATTCTACTGCCTTGCAGGATAGCTTGGGTATACCTGACATCATTGGGGTTATGCAGTTGGTAACACTGCTCAGAATTGGTCATGGCATGAAAAAAGGCTTGTGCCTCTATGATGTAGATAGGAGCTGTGATATGAGCATTATCTGGCCAAAATATCTAAGAGTTGGAGCGGTTATGAAATAATAATAATAATAATAATGTTGATGATGATGAACAGAATACTGTAATTTTAAATGTAAAGTAAGGAAGGTTTTCTCGTATCTATCATCAGATATAAGCAAACAAAAAATAGAGTTGATAGCAGTATCATAATAAGCAACTTTAATATCTGAAAGAAGTTTAACAGTAACTGAGAAATTTGGCATTGCTCCAGATAATATAATCATTAACACATACACACACACAGACATATATATAAATATATCGTAATCAAATTAAGTTGGCACCCCATGAAAGATTATTACCTGTGGAACAACATTTCTGCCTAGAAAAACATGATTTTAAAAGCCATGCCAAATTCACTATAATTGAATAAATAGAAAAGTACAGAAAAGATAACATTAGAAAAATTTCAGAAAACCATGAAGACAAATGGATTTTGTGCCTAAAAGCACTCCATCCAGACGGGCTTAATCACAGATCTAACAACACAGATAGAATTAATATATAACCCCATAAATCAAGCTCTACCCACATTTCTCCACACAAGGCAGACATGTTTGTGTAGGTGTTAAGGTCTCACACTTATACACACACACATACTAATATTTACACTCACACACATACTAATATTTACACTCACACACATACTAATATTTACACTCACACACATCATACACACTTCCGAAGAAGTAAATGATAACCTACACTTAACACAGACACATCCCCTTCCCAAGAACCAATAAAACTGTCAAAATAACTGAAGGAATTCAGAGTAGCAGGAATCTACCTTACAGCTATCTTAAAAAACAACTTAAAAGAGACTATTTGTCCAAGGACTGACCAAAATTAATGATAAGTATGCTGACTTTCTCCACAGGCTATGGTGTCTGGCTGGATATTTGACTTAACCTTTAACATACTAGAGGTGATTTTACTTGCAAAGTAAAAATTTTATCCTGCCACTGCAAGTGACTCAAATGAATGCATGTTTGAATTTTGAAGTTGTGTTGTCATATCCTTCTATGGCAACAGAAAATGACCACGACTGAAATTAAGTAGTGCAGTAGAGGAGCCTTGGAAAACAACACAAAGAAAAGTAGTGAATAATGCAGAGTGTTAAAGGTTAATCCAGTCATTCTTAAATCAGGTAATGAAGGTTGTGTTGGACAGCCATGCTGCTAGATCATTTCAAATTAATGTGAAGGTCCATTAAAGCTCTATACTCAGAGCTCCATTGTTTTTTATCTTCATCAATGACTTTCCTGATGTCACCAGTTTCCAATAAGGTATTTATATTGATAACTATTTACACTTTTTTTAATAATAACTGTTAATACATTGATGCAGTCACCATTTGCAATAATAAAAATATCATCTGGCCTGATGATCCCTGTTCATAAGGATAAATTCTAGTATGGTATTATTATTTTCATATTTTACATAAGCTTTACTTTGTATTGAACACTTTTTACTGAATGTTTTGTAAAAGTTAGTATTTTCTAACTATAAATGTGTTTGAATCAATATCTACACAGACATATACAAATACACATGCACTTGTATATGTATATATATATATATATATATATATATATGTCTGATTGAATAAATTACAGACATTATGTCTGCTAATTTTCAATAAAATCCATTCATACTCATGTATAACCTTCCATGTATTGATGTTAAAGGATGAGAGAAAAGTACTATAGCTGTTTAAATTTCTTTTATTTTCATTTCCCAAGTACTTTTGATCATCTCTCAGGATCATCTTCATAGGTGCAAGTGGTACAAAACTATATCTTTATATAAATATTTATACTAATGAACAAACATATAATTATCTCAAATCCTCCTAATAATTTCTATCAGATATATATATATATATATATATATATATATATATATATATATATATATATAATTAATGTGAATGTTAGTGTGTTACTGTGTCACACTTTTTCAACTTTACTCCTAGAGATGTAGCCCAACATTTTGGAATCAGGCCAACTCCATGAGCATATTAAAAATATTCCAGGCTGGGTCCAGACCCACAATCCTAAAATTTTGGATTCTCAAGTTTTTCAATACTGTGATTGTTTTTAGATTCCACCATCTTTCTTCTACTGATAAAAACAATTAAAAGGACACAACTCTCTAACTTTCAATAACTCATGTTCAAATGAAAAAAATACTGTTCTCAAATTACAGTGTTTGAAAATAAAATTGTCCGTGTTTTCAACTTTACTCCTAGAGGCTGTAGCCCAACATATCATACCATTTTGGAATGAGGCCAAACTCTGTGAGCAAATTAAAAACTTTCCAGGATAGATCTGGAACCACAATCCTGAAATTTTGGATTCCCAAGTTTTCATTACTGCGATTGTTTTCAGCAATGTTTTGCATGAATTTTTGTGACAAAATTTTGTATGATAACAATTTTTATTATTTGGAAATAAATTTGGAAATAATTGAAATTGATTGTGAAATCCAGCTAAAAGTCACCCATGAAATAAAAATAATTGTTTGTATGGAAAGTAAGGACCTATGTACATCAAATTGTCTTTAAATTAAGTGGTGTCAGAAGAATTATTGCTGAACTTTTAAAAGTTAAGCTTAAATATTAATGCAATACTTAAATGCAACAATCAATTTTGAGTTCTTCTGTAGTTTATTGTTGCCTATCACATCTACTCCCCCCTACCTATTATGATGAAGGCCCAATCAAGAACCCTCCACAGGAGCTACGTTAAATGCTACCTGATAGGGTGTCTTTTAAGCTAGTAAATATACATTATTTCCTCATTTGTAGCAAAACTCAGTTTCATGCACAATAAGTTAAGACAACTCTTAACAGAGGAAGATTGCTTAATATTGGAGATATGGTGTGTTTATAGCTGTAGATTTTGTGGACATAGGAATCAACACTGCATGGTGACTGTCAGTTTCATACCTCAAGCATGAAGATCACATTGAAGTGTTAAATTAATAGTTACCATGCATTGTTAATCCCTATGTTCACACATTTTACACTGTGTACATCTGTCTGTCTGTCTGTCTCTCTCCACACATACATACATATATATATATTATATATATATATATATGTGTGTATGTATGTATGTATGTATGGAGATATATATATATCACTTCAAATATTATTTTTAGGAGATAGCCAATTTTATTTTAAACAGTATGTATTACATCTATTGGCCTGTGCACTTGGGAGTGAACTTTCCAGCAAAATTCTATTTTCCCTTCTGGGTTGTTTTCACTCTGTGGCTAGACATTTTTATTACTTCAAACATTATTGTAGTGGATACTTCATATTTGAAATAGATGCCCCATTTTTATTTGTTTATTACTTCTATTGGCCTGTGCATTCAAGAAATCTGAGTAAAGAAAACATCTTCCCTGACCGAGGGGTAAAAGACACAATGGACTCCTCTACAAAGGTGAATGCAGGTTTGAAACCTGCAGGAGAGTACATTCTCTTTATTAAGATTTGTTGAGTCCTCAGCCTGATAAATGTAATAAACACTGTTTAAAATAAAAATAAGGCATTTATTTCAAATATGGGTATCCACTAAAAATAATATTTGAAGTAATAAAAATATTGGATTAAAAATCAATCCACTAAATTAAATCCATTAATGCTTTACATGTATACATTGCCACTGGCTTCAACCACAGCCTCCAAACAATTCTTCTGGATGGTCTCCTTGTTTAAGTTGGTGAATGCTGCCATAATCATTGCCTTCAGTTCATCTTTGGTGTTACAAGGAATTTTTTGGTCTCTTCCTCAACTGTGCCCCACATAATAATCAAGGGGGTTGCAGTCTAGGGAGTCAGGTGTCCAGATGTAAGGGGTGATGTAGTCACAGAAATTGCCAGGTTCTCTTGCTTGTGTGGCATGGTGCAGAGACCTATTGCTAGACATAGGATCTTCCAGCAGTCACCCTCTTCACCCAGAGCAGGACTGCCTTCTTAAGGCACTTGATGCAGGCCTCCATTTTAAGTCTGAGGCCCTCACCAACAAATTTGGGAGTTCTTTTCTTATCAGAATGATCAGAGTGAGTTTTCTGAGCTGCTGTACCTTCGTAATCACCATTAGACACATTCATCTCTTTCTGAATCCTCTGAATTTTCAGGCATGAAATTAAAATTATGGTTTTAAAATATGATATATTTATGGGTAACTGTGCTCAGTAGCAGCACTACCTCATCAAGGCGCTTGATCTAGGCCTCCATGTTGAATTTGAGGTCCTGTAGGAAGATGAATAAAGGCATAATGTCACCATCACTAGTAATCACTCCAAACACCATGATGTTGGCTGGATATATCATTCAACTCTTTCTGAATCTTCTGTACTGTCCTCAGATTGACACCCAAACACTTTGAAATGTTCATATTGGAGCTTCCAGCATGTATACCAAGCAATAAAGCATGCTGTTTCCAAATTTCTGGCAGAGTGAATTGCATCATGGTGCTCTTTTTCTCACAGATGGTGCCCAACTGACCAGACTATACTGTGCAGTCAACAAAATCAAAAACAAACAATTCACATGGACAAAATTAAAAATATAAAACAGTGACAATTTACCCATCGCACCCTGTACATATGCAAACATATACTATATATATATATATATATATATATATATATATATATATATATATATGAATGCATGTAATATGTGGATATATATTTTATCTACAGAAAAATAATTGTGTCTAAGGGGAATTAGCAAGCCAAATTTAAATTCTGGCTGGGTCAGTTGCATTCACTTTTGCACAAATCCCCTTGAGAAAGACACAAATCCATCTCTTCTCTTCCAGCTATAGATTAAATAGCAGTGTAGACTGAGCTTTCTAGTTTTAGATGGTAGTCAGTCTAAAAGAATGAAGACTCCGAATTTGAATCAATTGGGCATACTGATTTTGATTTCAGAATAGCAACCCTTCGACTATTGGCTTTTCGCCTCTCACAATGGATATGCCTCTTTCCTGAGAGGTGCCTACAACTTTAAATAAAGGACTATGGTAAACTGAGATACTGTTTTTTTATTTTAATATGTTAAGAATTGTTTTTTTTCTTGTTTTTACCTCATCAATAAAATCTGTTACTTGTTTTCTACATGGATGCAAAATCAGAACAATTCCAAACGTGGGAAAACGATAAAAAAAATGAAAAAGTCAAACTCAGAATTCTAAAATATATTTGCTTAAGGATAACTCATTTTCCAACTTTGGATTTACAGAATTCCTTCTTTCCACAGCCACAGGAGAAATCAACTTCAGGAAAATATTAAATAACTTCTGAAAATATTGAATAATCTGTATTAGTGTGTAACTACGGGATATATGCGTGGATGTGTGAGTTTGTGTAAGCATGTGTATATATACATGTAAGTATAGATTTGTGTGTGTATATATATATATAGATACACACAGGTGTATAAGGAGGTATGACTAGGGTATACACAAAAATACAGAGGTACATCAATAAGTACACAGTGTAATGAAAAAAAAACATATTTATTTTTCAATATAATCTTTCTTGTTAATGCACTTAATACAATGATTAATATTAATCAGACAGATAAAACTTTATACAGTGAAAATTTCAGATTAAAATTCAGGTAACTGTATATATTTACTGATCCATTATTGTAGATATGTATTTTCATATGCATACATATATTGCAAAAATATATGTATACCATATTGGCTCCTGTCAAGGTTGACTATGAAAGTAGCAGCATATTTTCCTGGGCAAGAAAGGAAGTGGTAAGAAAGTAGTTTGCCAAAGTATTCTCCTGTCAACTATTCTGGCATGCCAGTGACAAGAAATTCTTGCTAAGATATCTGGAAATGGGTCAGAGTGCAGGGAGAATTTATTAAAATGTTTGTTTGCATAGTAAGTAGAACATTTACTTAATAAACCCAACAAACATTTTGACCAACCCAATATATCTATATTAAACAAGTTTTATTAAATTCATCCAACAAGGTCTGTCAGTTAAATTTGTCATTGTTTTTTTCCAATTTTTGAATGAGTTGTTGCACACTCGCATCAAAGTTGTCCAAAGATCATGTCTTGGTTCAAGTAAACTTTGGACAGTTTATCCATGATTTTGATCCAACAACATTTAGACAAAATTAACTTATTATACATTTGTATCTGAATTTCTGGGATGAAAAATTATCTTTATTTATACTATTTACATTCGGACTATTGTTCTCATCATTATTGTTGTTTTCACAATGTTTCGGACATTGTAATCTCCGGCCTTCATCATTTGTATGGAAATCCTACAGGTAATTCCGAATTGAACACTTTATTTAATCTATGGGGACATACTGTTCTCATTTCACTGTCTAGGGATAACTTGTCTACTTATTATTTTTATTATTGCTCAGTTATTGCTCACCCTGTTTCCACTGAGTCCAAGTACACACTGCCTGGCCCAGGGATTGAACTTATAATTACTATGTCACCAAATTCATGAATGAATAATTTAATCAACTAGGCTATTGAACTTGGAGGCTTAAACCTAACCTGCCCACTGATGAGTGTGTTTTGACTTATCTAATTTGTTAGATATATTCTATTTCATTTAAATCTTCAGAAGAAATATTTATCAAAAGATATTTTTGATATTTACTCACTTATAGTCTGGAATAAGGCTGCAAGTGTGAGGGAGTCAATGAGGATTAAATTCATGAGTAATTTAATAAGAGTCATTATCTGTTTCAGCAAACAATTCTTAAAGAGTATGTTCATACAAGCAATAACATCAGAATACACTTTTAAGACTTCCCTAACATTGTGCAAGAGATGGTTCTGGAAACTTTTTCATTCTCAATAATATTTCTCCTTTCATTTATTTTGCTAAGTTAAATAAAGCTTGTCTAAGGATCATTCCAGAAAATAAGTGCAAATGTTGAAGGAAATCAGATTTAGTTTGGTATGATTATCATTTTTTTTTTATTTGTGAGTAACTTTAGGAAATTTAGATGTGCAGGTAATATAATAGTTAGGCTAGAAAAGAGAAATTGGCAAGCCAAGTTTGAATTCTGGCTGAGTTGGTTATATTTACTATTGCACAAATACTCTTGGGAAAGGTATGAATCAATGTCTTCTCACCCCAGTTATGGGTTAAATAGCAGGGAAACTATCCTTGGTTGGTAACCAGTCTAGGAAAAGAAAAACTCTGAATTTGGTGTACTAATTTTTATTACTTCAAATGTTATTTATTATAATTTGAAAGACACCACATTTTTTTTTTTATTAAGCAATGTGTATTATGGCTATTGGCTTGTAGCATGTGCATCCAAGAAATCTTAGTAAAGAAAATGTATTTTTTGGCAGAATAGTAAATCACCCTGGATCAAATGGGGATTTCCCCTACAAAGGGGGACACAGACTCAATCCCTACCAGTTAACGTTCTCTTTACTAAGATTTTTCAAATGCACAGGCCATTAGACATAATATATGCTGTTTAATAAATAAAAATGGGACATCTATTTGAAATATGAAGTATCCATTATAATAACATTTGAAGTAATAAAAATGTTGGATTAAAATACATCCATCAATTCTTTAGACTAATGGGTATATAGAAGAATCTCTTCAGCCTTGACTGGCAATCTAGAGATGGTGACAATAAAAACATGCATCACCTGGGCTGCTTGTGGAAATGTGTCAACCAAAAAAAACAAAAACACACACAATGACTAAATTCCTTATCTCATGTAAGTTGCACAATCCAATCTGCCATAGGTGGAGATAGCGTCTTCTCTCCTTAGAGATCTAAAGAGCTTTATATGTCTAGTCTTGATAGATTGTTACAAGACATACCCTAGAAGCATGCAAAAGTGCCCATTCATTTTAAAGGAAAATACAAAAGGCTTTCTTCCTGATATCTCATTTTTAGCATAGAAGCCTTACTCTGAAATCAGGAGATTCCAGTTTGCCCTATTTAATAACTTCATGCAACTCAGCCTGCAGATTAAGAGCGACAGCCAAGAGAAAGTCATCTCTTTGTTCAAGACATTTGAAGTCTCAAGCAAGTACTTAAGAGATATGGTATAAGTTAAATCAATCAAGCATATAAAAATGAAAAAAAAAGCTAGACAGAACATAAATCTTTACACCCAATGATATAATGGAAGTTTATTTTTCTATAAGCTACATCCCTGCCTTACATAAGAAATAAAATAATATCTTTATGTCAGATGGTGGAATAAATCTGCTCACATCTCTACCAACAAAAGCAAATAGAGAGAAACTGTTTTTCTATTTAAATCTAAACTGGTTTATACTCCCAGACCCTCAAAGTAAAAATTATAAATTATTAGTATGGTCTTTATTACATGAAGTACAAATTCTCTGTTTGCTGGAGGAGAAATTTTGATGTTTCCCTAGAAACAGTTTGTTCTTGCAAAAGAAAATGAATATACAGTATATATATATATATATATATATATATAGCCTTATAAATGCAAATCTTTCCCAAGCTTTCAAAATATACATATCTGCTCAGTTTCATATCCTAACTATATAGATTTTTATTTATTAATCCAACAGATTTTATTACTTAAACATTATTTGTAGAAAATATGTGTCATTCAACAGGAATCAAACCAGCATTCCTATATGGAACCCATTATTTGACTAACCAAATGCGTCTCTGTAGCTGAATGTCAGGTCAAATGAATGTCGCTTTCTACATAGGAATACAGGTTAAATTCCTGTCAGAGAACGTATATTTTCTATGAAATTTTTTCAGGCTGGTAAATGTAATTAATACTGTTTAATTAAAAACAGACCATATACTTAAATAAATTGTATCTATAAAAATAATGTATCAACAAAATATATTAAATAATATATATATGTATAATGGCTGATTACTTAACTGAGCACACCTGTCTGCTAGGGTGTTTAGACAATCCCTATTGTAGATGCCTGCTCAGGCACATCTGTATTTATTCAGTGTCCAATTGTGGGTAATATTGCAACTATGCTGAGTAAACCTTAGTTACAGTTTCTGGGAGAGAGGACATAATCTAGCATGATCAGCAGTTTGAACAATGCCAGTATGCTCATGAATTTTGAGTTTGTTCTAACATAATCATCAACTTCTAAACAGTTCTGTCAACCCATAGTAGGGTTTTCCGGCACTTTCAAAAAGTGCTGTATGTTGGGATTGCTTCCTCAGAACAACGATATCAAGAAGTCACTTTCCAGACAAATTGAACATGGTGAGATTGGTCAATAATCAGAACGTTCTAACCACACGGCCACAGCAAACTTCTTATAATTAGAGGGTAAGAATACTCAATTTTGGAGATAGATACAGACATAGGAATCAACACTGCATAGTGGCTTGTTAGTTTCATGCCACAATGCAATTTTCAGTGCCACTACTTATTGAATTGGTTGTATATATAGGTCACTGGGAATTAAGGGAGGGAAGAAATTGGACTTTCTCAATGCCTAGTGTTATGTATGGTCATGACCTCTAGATTGCTTATTTTTATATTTATCCATTATTTTATTTATTTAAATATTAAATTTATTTTTTGTATATTTTCATTTTGCATACTTTATTTGATTCTAAGTTTTGTTACTCCAAGACATTCACACAATACCAAGGACTCGTTGAAGGCCCACCATCATCCAACAGGAAGGAGAACCACTTGATCCAGGTAGGCACTTGCTTCCAAGGCCACATCAAAGTTGTCCCCAGTGCTGTAAGTAATTTTATGGGATAACTTTTCCTGTTTTGCTAAATTGAACTAAATTTAAAAAATTCACATGTGCACGAACTAGGTATGTAGGGAATTTTAAAATTTTAATTTTTTTTGTATATAATCTGGTCAATTTCATTTAGATTTAAAAAAAAAGTTAAATTTAAAATTCCCAGCATCCCTAGTTTGTGCATATGTGTAGTCATACCAATGTAACAAATTTAGTTTGATGAAGTCCTGAAGGACAAAACATATCACAGAAAAAATTTTTTCCACTTTGTCATACATTTTTTTCCCCCGATATTGTTCTTAATATATATATTGTTATCTCATATATATATATATATATATATATATATATATATATATATATATATATATATATATACTGCTTTCTGCTTATACATTATTTTTATAGATATAATTTATTTAAGTATATATGACGGTTCCCAGAAGAGTTACAGGTTCAATTCCTGTTGGAGAGTGCATATTTTCTACAAAATTTATCAAACATTCAGAGGCATAAATGTAATTAATACTGTTTAATTAAAAATGGAGCATTTAGTTAAATAAATTATATCTATAAAAAAATAACGTATAAACAGAAAATATATTAAATAATTGTCAGACTACATCCATTTCATATGTTGTCATTGTTTATGTTAAGATATGTTTTGTGAGCAGAAATGATTGATCAAGAAAAATCATCGAAGGTGTGTGATTTGGACTTTGCTCATCAAGACACTCTATGGCTGAATGGTAACAACATGTCAGACTATATGACAGTTCCCATAATGGTTACAGGTTTGATTCCTGTCGGAGAGTGCATATTTTCTATAAAATTTCTCAAATATTGAGTCCAATAAATGTAATTAACACTGTTTAATTAAAAACAGAGCATTTACTTAAATAAATTATATCTATAAAAAAATAATGTATAAACAGAAAATATATTAAATAATTGTTGAACTTAATCCATTTCCTAATATATATGTATGTGTGTGTGTGTGTGTATTTGCTCATTGAAATACTGTTTTTTGGAAGTAGGTCAGACCAAGAAGATTTCAACACTTCTCTATGTATATAACTGCCAAAGAGTGATGGTTAACAAATTCGGCTTATCAGCCAGTTAGCTCAATACTCACCAGGTGCTCCATTATTATTGCCTTGTGCCAAACTAAATTAAGTTCAGTGAATATCTCCTATGGGTACCTGCACTAGTGACAGTTAGCCAGAGAGTGTCATATGCCATTGCAATTGACTTTAATATTCAGTGGATGAACCATATTTATGGCCTTGTGCCAGTCTAAGCTAAGCTTATTAAATATCTACATCTATCAGTAGTAGAACTTAAAATAAAGTAAATATTTTTATTCTTTTTCAAAGGATGATTTCCAATTAAACTTGATTAAATTAGCGGAGGTCTTTATTAATGAAGTGAAATGCAAACCATTTAATAAGAGTTATAAAGTTTTGGCATATTTTACCAGATCTGTTATAAAAAATATTCAGACATTTAATATAAACAAAAAAATGCAATAACACCATAGTTCACTACAAAATACTTCTCTTCAAACCTCACACTTATCCCCACATCCGCATCATCAGTTCTATGGTAGCGTATGGTCATAGGGTGGCTGCACAGCTCAGCAGCTGACCAGTTCTCTCAGCATATGTGAGTTGAAGGCTGGAGAAGTATTCATTCCATGTATGGCATGTCTTAGACAAGTAGACCTGGAAGAACCAATACCTCTCCAAGTCAAACCAAAAAGGTCCACTAACTTGTAGGCTCATCTTGGTCATAGACATGTGGCTGTTGATTCCATCAGGTGAACATACCATCCTTGGCCCATTGATTTCAGTCTAGGAAGCCTTGGCTACATGCATAGCTATATAGCCTAGTTGACTCCCACAAGAAGGTTCACTCTTTGACAGTCTTATTTTTAGTCCTGTTGGGTGTGTAGCCAGCCTCCTCCAGAAAATCCTGGTGAGGAACGCCCAAGCATGTGGCAGGTAATGCTGGATTGCAAGGTACCAGTAGCCCTCACAGAGTAACCTAACATCCAAGCAACACTTTCCTTCTTCAAAACATCCTGCAAATGTCCTCTTGGGATCACCATCAGTAACTTCAATGCATTGTTTAATCTCATTCATAGGATTTCAGCAGTTAATTTTAGCTTTCGGAAAAATCAGAAGTTGAAGGGAGACACATTTGGACTGTAAGGTAAGATTATATATTAAGAGTGGTGCAAAGTTTTGCCAAAAAAATATGCACAAGACATGAAAAAATTACCTGTGCTGTCTCATTGTCAACTGAGTAATCCCATATAAGATTGTCTATTCATGAACACACAGTGAGGACACCCTTTGATTGGTTGCCAAGGTATATCAAGGCTGCACAACCAGTACTCAAGAGTGTCAAAATAACTGGATACATTTTGAACAGATCTTGTGCATGCATACATATATTGATAAGCATATACATATATATATGTACACACACAAATATGTAGAGGGTGTGAGGGGTAAATTTTTGCCATTTTATATTTTTGATTTAACACATGCACATTGTTTGTTTTTCGTTTTGTGGACTGCACAGTATAGTAGGGTCAGTTGGACACCATCTGTGAGAAAAAGAGCACCATAATGCAATTCACTACTCCAGAAATTTGGAAACAGCAAACTGTAGTGCTTGGAATTTTTGCTAAAAGCTCCAATATGAACATTTCAGAGTGTTTAGGTGTCAATCTGAGGAAGCTGCATGGAATTCAGAAATAGTTGGATGAGTCTAATGGTGATTACGAAGGTATGGTATCTCAGAAAATCATTTTGATAAGAAAAGAATTACCGAATTAGTTGGTGAGATCCAAGCAATGAATGAAGACGATCACTCCAAGTCAATCAGATCTATAGCCAGAGGAGGTAGTGCAGCCCTGGGTCAAAAGGGTTACTGCTGAAAGACCCTAGGTCTAGCAACAGGACTCTGCACCATACCACACAAGAAGGAGGACCCAGTATTGGCTGTCAGACAATTTCTGCAACCACATCAACCCTTATATCTGGCAACCTGACTCCCCCGATAGCAACCTTCTTGATTATTATGTTTGGAGTGCAATTGAGCAAGAGACCAAAGATGAACTGAAGGCAAGGATTATAGCAGCATTCACCAACTTAAACAAGGAGACCATCCAGAAGAGTTGCAGGAGACTCCCAAATTGTTTGGAGATCGTGGTTGAAGCCAATAGCAATTTTATTGAATAAATTTACGCTTTAGTATTTCAAGATATTTTTGTGTAATTTTAGTAAATATCTCTGTTAAAATGAGATGTCAGTGTTATTTTGATTTTAGCATAATTTAGATGACAATTTATATATCACAGTCTGTATATATATATATATATATATATATATATATATATATATATATATATATATATATAGATAGATGATAGCTAGCTTCCTTCTTTCCATTCTTTTCCTATCTCTCTCTCTTTCTTCTTTCGTCCTCTCTTTCTCCTTTTCCCCCCTCTCTTTCCTATCTCTCTCTCTCCTTTCCCAGAAAATATCAGTCTGAAGATATGAATATATTTTTTGTATATTCATGAAATAAATTATAACTGAATGGATTTTTAAGAATCATCTGTAATCATTATTTTTATATATATATATATATATATATATATAATTTCACATAAATCTAAATTTCGTCTACAACAATAATTAAAAACGTAATCAGTATAAACTTATATATATATATATATATATATATATATATATATATATTTTTGTTGTTTTTATGCCAATATATGGCATTCACATGTATATTTACTCACATACACTTGTACATGAATAAGAATAAAAGGAGAAAGAAAACAAGATCTTAATTATACTTTTTAATTAATTTTGTGTTAACAAATTTAACAGAAAAATACAAAAAAATCCTCATTCTGTTTTTTATTGGTTCAGAACAAGAAGGGAATTAAAAAGTACAATTTCCAGAAACATTAATATCTTGATTGTCATGAATTAACATTTCACTATTCAATTGGAAAGATTAATGACTTCATGCAAAATAAACAGCCATCATTTGGGCCAACATTGATCTGCCAATTAAATTTTATTGTGCCATTACTTAAGCCATTTCTCCACACTGCTTTTTCCTTATTTTTAAAAGAGAAAGAATATAAAACGTTAATGTTTCTTGTAAATATCGCCCCCACCAAAAAAAATAATTGAAAAGCTGCAATAATATATTTGACTGGAAGATATTTTATGAATCTGTTTGATATTTCAAAATTCCCACCATAGCTGTATTTAAAATAGAGTCAGAAGCTAAATGTAAAAAGTATTTTTCCTCACAACCAAATAATAATAAATTACAAATTTTTAAAAAATTCTATTAATAACAACAAAATCTATCAAAAATTTTTGCAATGTTTACATAATAATAAAAAAAGACAATTTAAAGAATGCTTAAAGATGGAAAGGGCCTTGATAATTTTTAAGTTGTATATTGCTTAAATATAATAACCTAACTTAACCTCATTGCTACCAAATTTATTTTTTAACATTCTAACTCCTATGTCAGGTTTTCCTCATAAAAATTTATGAAAATGGCAAGTTTTTGTTGTGTATTTAAGATGGTTTTATTTTCTGTTCTAGCATACCTATGGACGATAATGGGTATGTCCCCATTCATATAAATACAGAAGTAAATACTGTATGTTGGTCTGCAG
>CAHIKZ030004203.1:340000-352500 GCA_903632075.3 Acanthosepion pharaonis
TATATTACGATTTTAAACTTTTATATTTAAATATTATTATTTAAGTAATATTTATGGCACTTACTGTAAAAATAGCTAATTTGTTTCTCAGATTTAGTAAACTTTATTTATTAATTAATTTATTTATTTATTTTAAATATATATAAATTAAGTAATAAAGTTTCATATATGTGTATGTTACAAAGGACATGGTCGTTCACAGGCCTACATCCTCTAGATTTTTCGTTTTAATTTCATTTTTTCAGCAGGTGTTTTATTGGATTCATTTTAAGTGCTGGTAGTAATTTCTTTTTTTGAGGTGTTTAGGTTAGAATACATTTTATTTAACTGCAATTTTTTTAAAAACATGCTTAGGTTAGAATTCATTTTAACTACAATTTTAAATACAACTTAAAATATTTTCACTGTTATTCAATAGACTTTTTTCTTTTTTTTTTTTTTTTATAAAGAAAAAAAACAAGTAAATGTAATATAATTACTTACAGTATATAAAATTATTTTTCATGTTAAATATAAGTACCAATACTACTGATTTTTTTTTAAATTTATTCTATATTTTTAAATTTTTAAATATTATTTAAGGAAAATTTTTGACAATAAATTTACATTACGTTTTTGGTTATAATGTAGATTTTTTTAAATATATATTATACTTCATTTTTCATATTTTTACTATACATGTTTCCAGTTTTGCAACCTTCATCAGACAAAGAGTGGTTATTTCTACATATTATTAAAAGGAATTAATTTTCCTTGTGTTTGCCAATGTTTAACCAGTCTTAATCCAAGTATGATGAGAACAAATTGAATTAACAGTAAAATGTAAGCATAGTTTACCTTTTACCTTACAATTTAGTTAAACTTTGAAATTTGATAATGCTTTTTCTTATATTTTAGTTGTACTGCATTGCACTATATATGGCTTATCTTTCTATTTGAAAGATTAATATGGATTTAATATAATTTTGTATTAATTTCCTGGTAGTATTTAATAACGTCATTGTACAGATATATTGGTATTTGGTGGCTATTTTGACATTTTACATTGATTGGTTAGTGTTCTAAATATCTTATGTGAAGGATCTTTTTTAAAATTTATAATAATTTATCAAATAATTCTATGATGGTGGTATTTATTTCTTAAAGAAGCTATTTATTTATCCATCACAAATAAATTATGTAGGATATTCATCAAAGCTTATAACTTGTTTAGCATTTTATTAAATTCCTCAAAACCTCGTTTTTAGTTTCATAGGAAACAGCATTGTCTGGTTTTATAATTTATGTAACCATTTGTATCCACTAGTTTATGTCTGGGCTGCCATTCACTTTGCCAATCTATGGGTCATTTATAAAAATTTTTTTAATTTTTGCTGAATTTTGCTTAGTTTAAATTTAACATAGGTCATTTTTGATTTTGGTTGGATCGAGTAAAGCCCACAAACCTTATCCCCCTTTTTATTTTTTTCATAAAAGTGTTTATATTGGACAGAAATCTAAATAAGTATTTCACTCGTATCATAATTAACAATTACCATCATAAACATCAAAACATGACTGCAATTGTGTACCAATTTTTTCGTTTTTTGGTAAAATATACTAAGATAACTAATATATATATATATATATATATATATCCATAGAAAATTGGATAGTAAAATTGCTGGAAACCTTCTGACAAATAGACCCAATGATTGCAAAAAAAGTTTCGTCTACAAAACTCAGGAGTCCGGGTGCTGAATGAAACCTCAATTGCCTAAGTGACAAATTTTATATTTGTATCAATCCTAGACACACACACACACACACACACATATATATATGCCATATTTTCTGTCTTACAAGACGCTGTGGCTTGGAAGACACAACCTAATATTAGAAAGAAATTTCTAAGAAAAAAAAGTCATTCACATACAACAATGCATTCACCATACATCCTTCACATATTGGCACCACATATTGTTTACATTAATCACTCGTCCGATTTTGTTTGTATGGCAATGACATACTAATCAAAAAGAAAGCTCCCACCACTGCTAGTAAAGAAGAACATATTTAAGCTTGTGGCTCAGCTCCAGGAAGGTTTATAATCTTGAAAATACTTGTAACAGCTAAGTACTGAAGTTACATAATATAAAAGGCCAAATATATAGATAGCTAACATTACAGTGTAACAACTCAATATACAAATCCCATCCCCATCAGTCAAGCCAAGGGGTGACTGTCTTTTTGGGGATGTGGTAGGTGTTGCCATCATTCATCTTGAAAAAGATGCACATTTATTTTCTAATCTGGTTTTTTAGGAAAAATTTGATTTTTGTATGCTGGAAAATATGGTATATGACAGCACAAAAACATAATACATATATACAGTTACAACATTATTAACTAAACCTTCTTTGGTATTGGCTTTTGAAAGATGAAAGTACTCAGACATCAGACAGTTTATTGCTGATTCATCCATAGTTTTTATTTTTTTGGCAGATTAATTCTTGTTACACTCACACAGTGTTACACTCACACAGGTACACTTCAACACATAATGTGATGTAAAGATATTAGATTGCCCTGAAAAGACTGGACACTTTATCAGTGACATGCACAAACACCAATGATCAGAATATGTTAAAAAAACAACTATGAGAATACATTAAGAAAGTTAAACCCAGAAAAATAGATCTATAGTCAATGTAATTCTATAACATCGAATAATGTAGTTCAGTCTTATTGGAATAAATCTAAATGATTCAATTTTGAAGGTTTCTATCAGATTTCTCTCTGCGATAGAGCATGGTCAAGATGGTTCCCTCTCAAAGTCAACCATATTTTCTTATTTTCTTTCAAAACAAGAATTTTTTTTTTTTGTTCACATGCCAGGGAGTATATATTGAGGTTTTCAAACCAACAATTTTAAATCATGGATGCTTTACAAAAACAGCCTAATTATCTGACAAATACATTATTCAAACTGTTCAGCATTAGCATTTCTTTTATTTATGTGAAATCAATGAAAATCTGACCATGAATTGACCTGAAATGGGCTTCACGAATTTATTTCACTATAAACACATTAAAAACAAATGGAAACTAAAATATATGGAAATTGATAAAAAAACAAGCAGACACTCTGTATATATATATATATATATATATATGGTGGACTCTCCTATCGTGAATGATGAATTAGGGTCAGCATTAGATGGTGCCTTTTGTTTTACACTTATGCATGCTAGCAGGGAGCTATTGTGGAGAAAATCAAGTAAGGGAAAGACATATTTCATTTGTGCTTTCTTAAGTGTGATACTAGCCGAGCATTGCTGTGGGTGACAAAGCTGACAGATGAAATTTGTTAAAGCAGGATTTTGATGGTGTCTCTGCTTCAGAGCTTGATGAAGCTGATCATAGTTCTTCAGTCTACTGTCATCAAAACCCTTTAACTTAATGAAACATGTTTTATACCACTTCTTTCAGTTTGATGCTTGGGCTTCCTAGGTTTTCAGATCAAAGTTGAGACGTTCCAAGTTGTCTTTCAATTTGTCTTTGTAGCATAAGAGTGGACAACCAACTAAATGGTTGGAGCTTGGTAGTTGTCCAGACAGCACCTTTTTTTGGAAGCATATGCTCATTCATTCTCAAAACATCCCACCTGAGTTGTATCTTTGCTAGAATGGTGCTTTGATGTTGTTACATTTCTTCAGTATTGCACTATTCTTGACACTGTCATCCCATTTCATATATATGTGATAATGCTGAAAAATTTTGGTGTCCTGACCCACTTCCTAAAATCTGGATAGTGGATAGATCATATATAACTGGAGATGTATATTGACATTACATTTGAATCTATTGGGATTATAGCTCTCAGAAACTGGAGTAGGGAAGGAGTTCCACAGGCGCTTGGTGCGAGATATGAAGCTATTGAAAGAAGATGGCTACATTTAATAGTTTTGACAGGCAGGATGCCAGCCTCGTGAGGGTTGAATTCATGAAGTCTGGGAACCAGCTAATGCAGCTCCT
This sequence comes from Acanthosepion pharaonis, assembly GCA_903632075.3. Taxonomy (NCBI): domain Eukaryota; kingdom Metazoa; phylum Mollusca; class Cephalopoda; order Sepiida; family Sepiidae; genus Acanthosepion; species Acanthosepion pharaonis. Next base: position 344,018 of record CAHIKZ030004203.1, read on the forward strand.
CAGAGCAATATATATGAAAGTATTTATAAAAAAGACAGAGACAGGCGACGGTGCATCTGTGGGAGAGTAACTGTAGACAAGATGCCAGAACAGGGCCAATTACATTGCATATCCGCCTCTGGATCTTATCAAGAACCCCGAGGCAAACAGAAGGGGCTCCAGACCATATATAGCAGCAATACTCCATGCAATTGTTGATTTGTAGATCTGAAGGATCGATTCCGGGGAGAAAAATTTCCTGGCACGGCACAGGGAGCCAACTTTATGAAAAGATTATTTAACTTTTAAATATCAATTTTATCCTGACAGTGATGTTTCTTGATAAAATTTCCGGTCAACAGGGGTGCTAGTTTTAAACAGTATTTCCAATTTTTTTCAGTTTTTTCAGTTTGTTTTGTACCTTTTTCTATCTGCTTTTTCACTCTGTTTTGTACATATACGCAATCATGAATTTAAGGTTCTTTTACACATGCACATTCATAAAATTTTGCTTTTGTCTACATCTTTCATTTTTTCAGCTGTATATTTTTCCTCCAGTTGTAACTTTTATCTTCAAAATTAAATTAATTTTTTTATGGTTTGTATAGAAGTTGTTATGTTATTAATTAAATTATAATATTTCAGTTAATATATTTAATTAATATTTTAATTGATTTATTATGTTATTATTATATGTAATATTTTCATCATGTATGTATATATATATATATATATATATATATATATCTTGAACTTATGACCTACATCAGCTATTCTGCAACTGTTATCGTTACATAGCAATCTTCTATGTCAACATAACAAAATATCATCTTTGATGGTGAATATCTTTGTATAAATATCTATATGAACACTCTGAAGATGGCTGATGTGCGCCGAAAGCTTAGATCAAGAACTAACTTAATAGAAAATATCCAATTTTTGTCTTTATTGTCACTGAAAATTAAAGCAAAGTATATACATGATGAAAATATTTTTTATAAGGTAGGCTATATTTATAGGTAAAATTATATATAATAATATAAGTATAAAATTTTGCACAATGAGAACTGGTGGTAATAAAAATGCCCAGTATAAAATAACATAGATAAATTTATACTATTAATAATAAATATACATTTGTTTTCCCCTCACCATTTGATATAAGTTTGAGTTTCACTGACATACATCAGTATTTCAGGATACCTAGAAGATTGTTGCATGGATGAAATTCAGAGTTATAATAAGGGAAAGGAAAAATGTATATTTATTATTAATAGTATATAAATATATATATATATGATGAGAGAGAGAGAGAGAGAGAGAGAGAGAGAGAGAGAGAGAGAGAGGAGGAGAGATGGTGGAGGTAATGGATAGCAGCTTGATGAGGGGAATCGAGAGCCGAGTCTAATTACAGTCAAATCCATTATATTCACTTACTTCCCTAATACCCTTGGGAAAGGTGTGAATCCTCTTCTTCTCCCTCCAGCTATTGGTAAATAGCAGGACAGACTGGGTTCTATCGCCTTGGCTGGCAACTGGTCTAGGAGAAGGTCAACTCTGAATTCAAAACCTGCGGAGGGTCGTTTGGGGACCTTGTGGCACTTAGTGCACCAGGTCTCTGAATTTGGCCCTTCAAAAAGTGTGGCTGGTCTTGCACGAAACCTTCACCACTATAATCAAATCTCATGTGCTGTTGTCGGGCTGTCAGTTTCCTGGGAACTGATCTGCTTGACCCTCATACGTCGAATTCGATGGGAGAGTCAACTATATATATATGTGTGTATGGATGGATGGATATATATCTATAAGTAAATGAATGGCAAAACATAAAGCTGTCATGTTGCATTTAATTTTGAAAAGAATGTCTTCAGGCAAAATAATACTTTTATTGATGGAATCAAAAACTGTTGTAACCTAGGAAAGGTTACTGAATGAGGAATAACCAAAACCGAGGTTGGAAATAGAATGGTAATCTTTATAACATCAATAAAATAAAATACTCGACAGTGGCATAAAGTAGGTAAACCACTGCTAGTGGTGGACTACTTAGACAGCAGATTAACCCCTCTTACAATAGTATCTAATGCATTTATAACGATTGGGACATACCCATTAGTGTTCATAGGTACAGTATATAACACTAACAAACACTGGTTATAGTTTACATCAAAGCATTAAATGGAGAGTTGCCCAAGGTTTAAATTTGGCATTTGTTGTATTTAAATTTGAAACTTAGCCTATGTCAGTAAGTTTTTTATCACTTTTCTTCTGCAGATATTCTTTTTGTTCTTTCATAATGAACCACAACCATTTTTCTGTTTTCTTATTTATTTAATTGCTATTATTCTGATATATTTTTGCATAATATTTTTCACACACTTCAACAGATCAATGGTGACTGCAAATTTGCTTTCCCACTTGAAGAAAGTATTTCTAATAATAACAATTCAAACAACATATTCATTGATTACATTAATCACTACATTATTGCACCAGTTAACTTGCAATTTGTCTGATAACAGCTCAATTAAATCACATGTTAACAACCAACCCAACAACAAAACAAAACACAAAATTTGATGAAAAAAAAAAAAAAGTTTAAAAAAAAACTACAAATATTAAGAGCCTTAACCATAATAAAATAAACCAATAAAATTTCATTCAGTTTAGAAACAAGCATATTATTTATATTCTACAGTTCATAACATAAAAAGTGACATAATAATGCAAACTGATGCATGAAGACTGGATACTGGGGGGAAAAAAGACATGTCACTACCTGACATGTGAAGACACAATACTTGAAAAAAATTGAATGACCCTCACCAACATGTAATGACACAATATTTGAAAAAGTAACATGGTAACCAATATGTGAAAACACAATATTCAAAAAATGAATGACATGACACTATCCAACATGTGAAGAAACAATATTTGAAAAAATTACATGTCACCTACCAGTATGTGAAGACATAATACTTGAAAAAAAAAATGATCTGACAATCACTGACATGTGAAAACAATATCTGAAAAAATAATGACACCCACCAAAAAGTGAAGATACAATATTTGAAAAAATGACATAACACCCACTGAAACGTAAAGACACAATATTTGAAAAAAATGATGACATCCACCAAGATGTGAAGACACAATACTAGAAAAAAAATAACATGACAATCACTGACATGTGAAAGCACAATATTTGAAAATATGATGACACCCACCAAAATGTTAAGACACAGTATTTGAAAAAAATGACATAACACCCACTGACATGTGAAGACACAATACTATAAAATAATGATGTAACAATCACTGACATGTGAAGTCACAATACTTGAAAAAGTGACATGAAACTCACCAATGCATGAAGACATGATGTTCATAAGCTATCAAAGAAAACAATGCATAGACACAGACTCAACTATAACAGAAAAAAAACAAAAACTCTTTAATAATAGCTTATGAAAGAAGACACTGGAAAATTTAAGTTATTTTCCCTAGAAACCAAAAAATGGTTTGAAATATATAAAAAATAAATGAAAACAATCTTAAAAATCTTTCCTTGTCCTTCAACTAAGTCTGTATAAAATTTAGTATTTGTGCATTTCTTTGTTTCAACTGAATAATAAATAACTTAGATATTAAAATCTTAAGATTGGATAAACACCATAAATTTTAACTGACAGAAGTACAGATTGTTTAATCAATGAATGCTAAATGTTTCTTTATTAGGAGATGACTAATATTACCATTATCATTTAACATGATTTTTAAAATTTTAAAAGAAAGCATTATGATATGCATGGAGTGTAATGGTTAACAACTTAGAAAGAGAAATAGATAACCTGAATTGGCCGAGTTCATCATGTTCACTTATGCACAAATACCCTTGAAAAACGTATGAATTCATTACTTTTCCCTCCACTATGGGTTAAATAGCAAGGCAGGCTCACTTGCCTTTAGGTGGTAACCAGTCTAGGAGAAGGAAAAGTCTGAATTCCAAACCAGTCTGACGAGGACTGAATTCCATCAGGTGATCTTGCTCTAGACACACCATTCCTGATATAGCTGCAGTACATATGATCCCTGAGATCCTAATGGGTTATGTGATGTTTTTGATGTAAGTAAAAACTGCTTTGAATGTTATGTTCTTTTTTAAGTACTTAAAAGAAATATTGGAAGATTTATTTATATAAAGTTATTTTATAAGTACTTCAAAATTTAGTGTATATTGATATTTACTAAACTTAATATGGTAAAAGTTAAAATGTCAGATAATGAGTGATAAGATTGTATTGTGCCAATCTTCCATGCCTGCTTTGAAAATCAGCATTCCAAAATCTTGTTTTTTCTGTCTGAATTTTTGTGATGAGTAAACCTTATTTAATTTTAAACTAATGTCCTCATCTTTGTCACTATCATCACAATGCTTGTGTATTTTGGCCTTTTTATGATGCTTGTTGTCAATTCAATCAAATGGAAATTCAAAGTGAACTCTTTATTTAATCTACAGTGGGTATATCCCAAGATATAATCAGTGGAATGACAAAAATCTAGCCCCATAGATTAAATAAAGAATTAAGTTTGAAATTCCTTGAAAGTTATTCAAATCAATGACAAATACATGTTGTTTTTTTTTTTTTTACCTGAGCTCAATATCTGCCACTGTTGAGAAATACCAAACTGAACATTTAATGCATCTCTTTTTGTTTAGTAAATTTGATTTGAAATTAAGATGAACTAATATAAAACAAACCAACTATTAATAATTTTGATAAATTTTTTGGTAAAAGTTTGTGACTGGTTCATAAACTGACTTTATGATGTAGTAAAAAAAACAAAGGGAGTCAACAAATAAGGCTGTCTTATGCAGTGACTGCTGCTTATAACAATCCTCATATATAATACACAACACGCACACACATATATATATGTAAAGGAATACATTTCTATCCATAGTTTGACATTATTATGACCCTATATGTTATATTTAGTGGGTATTGTGTCTGAGTATATCTCTCTGTTTTTCAAACAGAATATCTTTGTCTACCTTCCAGGGTTTTTGAAAGTCTCTAATAAAGAAAATGCACACTTTGACTTGATTCAAACCTGCAGCCTCCTATTTTCCACAAAATTTATTTCAAGAGAATGATTATATGAATTTCAGCTAACAGCAGCACTGACTGTTTTGTCAATGAATGCCAAATGTTTCTTTATAAGGAAACAGTTAATATTACCATTACCATCAAGCAGATGAAACCATTGCTTAGCCCAGCATGGTTTTAGGCCAACTCATCAATAAAGGATTTCATGGCAATGCAAAGTTGAATTATCCTGATTAAGGAAATCACATCTTTCATCAAGATCTTTCAAAGCCCATATCTCCTAACTATACATATATATATATATATATATATATATATATGAAGAAATATAGTTTTAAGATATGTCATATTTATGGGATAAAGTGCTCAATATCAGTGTTAGCGTCAATGTTCACTTTTATATATATATATATATATATATATATATATATATATATATATATATATATATATATGCAATTGTATCAAAAATAATTTTACAAGATTTTGTCGATGGCTTCCTCCGTCAAAACAAGGACAAAAAGTTGATATAAATATATGTTTACAAACCCTTCATTTTTGAGTTTAATAAGTTTAAAGTGTACGGGAGACACTTAATTGTACAATCCAAGATACAATCCAAAAATACTTATTACCCTAGTTTGTAGTACCATGGATCCTGGCTCAGCAATGTGATGATAAAGACAAACAAAAGTTGGATGACGCGGCTGCATTTGGTCTGGAAATGCAATATGATACAGTTGTGCAGCCTCACGTCCATTACCATTCGCCCAGCCGTATGTAAAAATCATATCTGCCAGCTCACAATATGACTATCCTGCCATTGTTAAAAGGATCACTACTAAACATATTAAACGTTGAAAACAATCTAGCCACAAATGTACATGAATAACAAATGTAACCTAGTCTACATGACAACACAGCACCATCTACCATAAAATTTCTTTAAACTTACCAAGTCAAAAATGAAGGATTTTCAGACATATATTTATATGAACTTTTGTCCTTGTTTAGTGCAAGAAACCCACCCCCAAAGTTTGTAAAAGTATTTTTGATACACCCTGTATATCTCTATCTATAAAAGGCAGGATGTGTGTGTGTGTGTAACAAATGCATGGCTGCAATTTTCGATGGATTTACCCCAAAATTTACATGCACATGCTCCAAGTTAGCGGGAAGGCCAAGACCAACTTTGCATTTCCCAACTCCCATGAATAGTGGAAATAATCGATTTTTTCATGTTTCTTCAGCAGTTTTCATGTAGTTTGCGGCCATTTTCTACTGGCCAAAGTGAGAGCCTATAGCTGGCTGCCACGAATAGGCAGGAAGATTCTATTGGCCAGCTTGAGAGCCAACAGCTGACTGACATGAATGTTAACTAGCATTGATAGCTGCATTCGTCACAAGTGGGAAAAATTTAAATCTGCATGGCACTCCAATTGGCTCATTCGTTTGCTTAAACTCAACATTGATTCTGATTCTGTAGAACTGGGTTGGGTGTGAAAAAGTATTTGTTGTTAACATTCTTTTTTCATTCAATTTTTTCAGTTACGAGTCCTTTTTTAAAGCTGATCGTTTTGTGTTCATTTTGTTTAGTTCTTTTTTTTTAATGTTTAGTATAGAGTTTAGAAAAAATTTGCAGTGTGAGATAGGCAAGAAGTAAGGCATGTAGCAACATCAGCACAGCAATGGGCACTCCTTTAAAGGCAAGGAAGGGCAAAAATATTTTAAGTCAAGTGATAGCGATTGCTGTATGAGTCGTACGATTTTTGAATCAAGCACGGGCAATGCCGGGTCATGTTGCTAGTGTATGTATGTATATATGTATGTATGTGTGTGTGTATGCATATATTCTGTGTGTAACAGGTACTACACTGTGATTTGAGGCAGAAGTGGTTAAGAGTGACACATTGATTTTGAGCAGAGCACACAGATTTGGTGTCAAGTTATATATAAATAAAACTCCCTTTTTTTAAGGGTACTATGCTAGTTTTATTTACTCAGTATCACCCCATGCAAAGCAGTAAAGCCACTAGGACACAAGGGGTTACAGGGTGTGGAAGAATTATGAAAAGAAACATTAATAATAAGAAGAGAAAAGAGTAATCAGGAGATAGCCATTGACATTGCATTTAAATTTTTGTAGATTAAACTTGGTTGGAAAGCATGGAGATAAAAGGGAGTTTAACAAGTGAGAATTGCAAGAAAAGAAACTGTTTGCTACAGCCAGCTCAACTGTAAATTGATGACATCTAGAACACAGTTTAGTAGTGTGCTTAAATTCAAAAAGCCTACATCCCATAGGTACTCATCCGAACTATACATATATTTTTATTGTTTCCTGATCAATGTCAATCCTCTCTTTTCAGATTTTCAAATCACAGTATAAGCATTTAGAAACAAAACTTGCCCCCCACCCCAAAAAACAACAAATTTCAGGTAAAACCTTAAGTTCTGTGGCTAAATCATTAAATTCCATTTTTAAGCAACAAGGTTAATTTTTATTCATTCTTAGCCTTTTTGAGCAACCTCCACCTGAAGGTGCAGGTTGCTCAAGAACAATACTCATCAGCAATAGGCTTTTAGAGGCTTGTTGCCAAGTGGGAGCTGGGAGCAGCAACACCCCAAAATCATTTGCCCCACCTTCAGGGAAAATGATATAAATTAATTTTAGTACATAATTTTTTAGTCATTTACATCTGACATAAAGTCCTCTGGAGTCAAGACACTCTTGCGACAGGCTGTTATAAATACATCCTTGAGGGATGCTATAATGTGCACTTTCTACCTATCTGACACTTCTGTAGCTGTTGTTTTGCATAGGCATTTGAATAAAATATAAGTATTTAATGATCCACTTTTTAATAATATTTTTGGTATATCTGTGTACATGCTTAATATAGAAATCTGCTGACTTTCTTTATATACCTTTGGTATCTGCTATGTCACCAAATATGTAAGGTTCAGAACGAATGAAAGGTTTGATGTATTTAATAAATCCTACCTGTGATATCGTCAGCTGCATAAACATTTGCTTGAAATAGAAAAGCAAGAAATAAAAGAAAAATATGTTATGGAATAACATTGTTCTACAAAATGTTCCTATCTTTGTGATCATCTCGGTCAGCAAGTATTTGTGGTGATCAATGAAGGAAAGAAAAGTATAGAAGATGTTGAAATTATTCCACATTCTATGAAAATTAAGACAAAACATAAACAAATAATTAGAAAAAAAAGACAGAATGGTGTCAAAAATGTAAAGAACATAACAGATGAGGATAAAACATAAAATATTTGTTCTAAATTTTTCCTCTTCTTATTTTTCTCCCTCACCTTAAAATCTCTTTTCAATCAAGATTTTTCCACAATAAAATTCATTACAGAATCACT
>CAHIKZ030004203.1:357500-395000 GCA_903632075.3 Acanthosepion pharaonis
CAGTGCACATGTTAGTACTTTGTATGCCCATTCCACAAAGTCGTTTCTTGCAGACTGACCAAAGATTCTCAAATAGATTTAAATCAGGAGAGTTTCCAGGCTAGTCTATAGTACTTTGATTTGCTCACTGGTAAGGCTTGCCAGTGTGTTTGTGCAGTGTTACAATTTTCATAGTCTTCCTTGGAGTAATGTCCATCACAGATAATAGCCATAGGACAACTAATTGATAGTCAAGACAATAGTGTCTGGGCATGATGAAAATCTGATGCAATCACGGATAATGCAAAATTTGTCAAGGCCAAACAAATTTCATCATATACCATGAAAATAAATTAATATACTGCACACCATTGCAAATGATCTAATCAGAGGAAAAAATAGAAATCGATCACATCTTGTCACTCCAGTGGGTCTAAAACTTACTGTATGGTGAAAGAAAGGAAATTAAAGTGGTTGTTTCAATTAATTTGCACATCGGTGTATATATATATATATATATATATATATATAAATGAATAAAGTATATTTATGCAGCAAGTATTCATGCAAACAATTTTGATTAAAAAGTACTGACAAATTCTGTCTGTTTATCTTTTTCATTTTAAATTTTAAAAATTGAATAGACAGACCTTGTTGGTTCTTTTTAATGAAACTTATTTGTGTGTACACACACACAATATATATATATATATATATATATATATATATATATATATATATATATATATATATATATATATATGGGTAAAAATGTATGGTGAAGTGGGAAAAGTTTTCTTGTGACACATTTTGTCCTTTAAGACTTAAACTAAATTCAGTGCACTGACGTCCTAAAGGACAAAACATGTCACAAGAAAACTTTTTCCACTGTCATTTATTATTTTTCCCAATATTGTTCTTGATACATAAAAAAATATATGCACACACATACACACACATATATTTACACACAAGGTGCAGCAGAAATATCTCCTACATATACTTTCCACGTAAGGATAAGATATTAATGGCAATGCTGTCTTTATCTAGCTTATGTCTTATTATGTGGAAGATATATCTACTGCACTTTCTCTCTCTCTCTCTATATATATATTTGTGTGTGTGTACATTTCCTCTAGTAGGACTTATTGATGTCTAGGCCAGAAGACATTAATTTCACCATTAAAAAAAGAATATATCTACTCAAAAATGTATACCCACTGAATATAACATTTATGGTATTAAGAATTAATCCATTAACTGCTTAAAAATCAGTTCACTTATATAAAGTCTATTCTGAATGAAAATTATATGAACATCAGTTAGTTAATACTAGTTTTATTGTAAAAAAAATTGATTTGCAAAAAAAAAACTGAGATAGTATAAACTCATAAATATACTTATTTCTATACTTCTCTGTGTGAGAGATGAATAGATGAATATGTGTGTTTATGTGTGTGTGCATATGCATGCTGTGATTTTCAAAAGTACCAGCCTGAAGGAGAGTACAAAGCAGAGACGAAGTCTCTGTGAATAAAGATCATATCACCAAAAATTTATTTTCAGATGAGCAAAAATAAATAACTGACATGTATAAAAGAGATTTTACCTCATACTTATTTTCTTTTTCTTTTTGATCATCTGTTAAGATTTATATTCTTATGTCCCTCAAGCAGGGTTTTGAAAATATGTCATTTCCAGTTCAGCTAAGGTGTATCAGTGGATTTTTATTTGACAAGAACTTCCTAAAAGATCTGAACATTTAGGAGAACATTTAATTAGACGTTGCTTAATTATACATTTTTCATTTGGTTCATGGTTCAAGGCTCCAGCAAAGCCAATTACTATATTGTCTTGGTGGCTTTAGTTGACAATAAAGTCTGAAACATTTATGGAAAACCCTCTTAAATCTTTGTTTGTAACATCAAATAATAATAGTCCAATCTTAATGTAATTCATCAAATGATTTTATTGTTTGTCTAGCATTGCATAACTCAAGGATGGCTAGAAAAACAAACACCAAATTTTCTATGGCTAATAATGAGACCTCAGAGCATGTTTCAGCTTTGAAAATTTAAAATTTTTTTTAAAGATTTTAGCAAGGAATTTGATTTATAGTGTAAACATAATGCTTATCTCAAACCTTTCTTTGTGTCTGTTTTTCTTCTGTGTGCTGTGTTTCCTCAGGATGTTGGTGATCATGGCTCCCCACAACTTCCTGTCTTTTGTAGGTCGTAATAAATTTTGTCTTTTTGTTATCCCTCCTGAACCTTTTTTGGCAATAGGTTAACTAAAACTACCTCTTTATCTTTTTGTTTAATCATATATAATAGACATCCAGTTAAAAAATTCTTTCCTAGCCAAAAACCAATGATTTTTTTCTGATTTAAAACTAGGTTTACATTTGTAATATGAGCAGTTGTCACCACCTTCTTTTATGTGCCATGTGTGCAATCATGGCTCTCGACAATTTCCTGTCATTTGTTGCTCTTAGCAATGTTTATTCCCTAGGATTCCCTATCATTTCATGTTCTACTCCCTTACACAAGCTAATTAGCTATGTTACTTGCTGCTTTTCTCTATCCCTCTTGACTTTAATTATGTCCAGTGAGTGCCAACTTCTCCAAGCCCTCTTTCCTCAGTCTGCATCCCAGAAATTTCAACTGTTTCATTTTGATTCTAACCATTTGAGTTATTGGGATCAAATAGAAAACCTGGATTTCAGAAACAATGAAATGGTAAATCTAGACAGATAGTGGATATGTTTCATGCCTTCCCTAAATGAAAATCAAACATAAACTGTCCCAGCAGGAGGATGTGTAATGTTTAATGATATAGAGATTGGAAATGGCAAAACTAACACTGGGATGATTTATGTTCAATTTTCACTAATTCCCTTAGGGAAGGCATAAAACCACTTCTCCTAGCTGCTTCTTTAGTTTAAGATTTCTCCAGTATTTGAACTGATCATTACCTGTGTATTGAATTGAGTTAATTTTCAATGTTCAATCTTTAATTTGCATTTTGAGAAGTAGAATTTAATCAGTGCGAGAATTGTTTTATTGGTTCATATCTTGTTATCCTTATTCAAATCCTCATATTATTGGCAAACCATTTATGAATTCAAAATATGGAGAAAGATAATTGAATTTATCAAAAAGGCTTTTACTTTATTATCATTTATATTCACTGTGAAGAAAGAAAAGAAAAAAAGAAAAACAAATGACTTTGTTTACCTGTCTATATTTCTGAAATGAGGTATTGTAATTATTTACATTGTTCGGACTGTTGTCTTCATATTTATTGTCATCTGAACAATATAACAATAAAGATGCGGACAACAGTTCAAACAATGAAAATAATGTAAATAACTTTGTTTACATGTCTACATTTCAATTTGATTAACATCTTTTCCTCCAAAATCACTTAAAGGTTACCAAAGGCTGTACTTAAACATGGTGTCACATAATTTTCTATTTATAGAATTTATATTATAATGACTAATTTGCTCTCTGAGAGGGTCTTAAACTGCTTCCTGTAAGTTACCAAAATTTATTTATCTTCAATAAATAATTATGGACTAGAATGTTTGCACAAAGACCCTTTGGAAAAGCCTGAATTTATCTATCCTCCTCACCAGTTATGGACTAAACAGCAGAATAGACTGAACTTGGATGGAAGCCAGTCTAGGTGAAGGATTACTCAAAATTTAAAACCATGGAGAATGCAGTCAGAAACCACTCCCTTATCTCTCTGAAGAAGTCAAGTCAGCTCACAGAAAATAAAGAAAAGAAATCTGTGGAGAGCCATGACCACTTATATCTAGAAAGGAAATGGTGTTTTAAAAAAGAAAAGAGAAAAAATTTATCGAATAATACTTTAAATGAAAATCATAAACTTCTGGATTACATTCAATCTGAATATTAGTTTTCAAGATTTCAGGTACCAACATTTTTTTGGAAATCTAGAATTTTTAGTGAATTTTCATTTCAGCAATAAATGCAGGTGTAGCAACCACCTATATTTTAGTGAGGAGGAGTTATAATAATGTTCTTGAGAGCTTAACATTTAAATTCACTTGGTTGTCATTGCTTATGCACCAAACATAAAAAATGATAACATGATTTTTAAGTCTTGATTTTTCTAGTGACCAGGAAAAATATGTTGGAAATACATTCTGGAAAAATATGTTTTATTTCTGCTTCATGGTATTAAACTTTTTAGAAAGATATCTTCTTCCTTGTATGTTTAAATAAAGAGATAACGATTTCCTTAAAATATTTACACTATTGTTCTCATCTTTGTTATTGTTATCACAATATTTTAGGCATCATGCTCTCTGGCATTCATCAGGTGTATATTGATCCAAGTAATCTACATTGAATTCCTAACTGAACCCATTATTTAATCTATGGTGATAGAATGTTCTCATTACACTGCTCATGTCTAGGGATATCTCATTTAGTTCTTATTTTTTGTACTACCCAGTTATTGCTTGCCCTGTTTCACTGAGTCCAAGTGCATACTGCCTAGCCCAGGGATTGAACTCACAATTACTATGTCACCAAATTCATAAACCAATGCTTTAATCCAATAGGTTATTGTCCTATAAATTTGGAATTCCCTGTAGATTACAAGGATCAATATACACTTGATGAAAGCCTGAGGGCATAACAGCTGAAATTATTGTGATGGCAGCAAATATGAGGACAATAGTCTGGATGTAAATGGTGTAAATAGTGATAACAACTAGAAATTCAGACAGAAATGATTTTTTTAATGTCTTGATTTTAGTAGTGGTCAGAAAAAAAACAACTTGGAAAAAAGTTTTATCTCTGTTTTATGATTTTAAACTTTTTAACAAGATGTCTTTCCTATATAGTTAAATAAACAGATAATGTTTCAGTTTAGTTAACCTGACAAACACAAAGTAAGTGTTCACTTTTAGAATTATATTTACATTGTAAATTAAAGCTTTTACAAAAAAATACTTTGGTATTTTAAAAAACCAATATGATAAAAATATGACCCAATGTTCTATTATTAACCTAGAAAATTTGGGGATTATAGCTTGAGCCATCCTTGAGTTATATGACAATAAACACAGAGACAAAAAAGATATTTTGTGAATTATTTACAAATAAAAGAACTATTAAGTAACAGGCACTCAAGGTAGGTTACACAGTAAGTGGTACAGTTTATGCAGTTATGTGAAGAAGATAATGGCTAACCCTAGAATTGAACAGATTAAGAGTGTAGTGATTGGGAAGCATCCTCTTGGGAGTCATTTCAGCAGTGCTTCATGGGAAGGAACTGATCAAGTGGAACATGCATCAGAACAATAGAATACAAAGGGAATGAAGTTTGTTTGTTACAATGTGCATGGCATGACAGGTCTTAAGCATGAAAGTTTGAACTGGTTGAACTAAGGAATGTAGTTTGTCAGAAGACTTTTCATGAGAAATAGCAACAGAGCAGCTAGAGACTTTTAGCACTTCGTCTGTGGGAAAGGGGTTGTAGGGTGGAAAATAATTTAACAAACTTTAGCATTCAAACTTTAAAGTTAGCTTTACTTGTTCTTTTACTAATCCTTAATCAGTAGGATTTAGCATTAAATGATTTCTGTGTATACATGTTTTGTATTTAGAAAAAATTGTATTTTGTAATAAAGTATGAAAAAGGAAAGGATAAAAAACAAATAAAAAAGATTTAATAAATTTTGTGCAAAATGAAGATAACAATGAAAAAATTATATGCTTATACTGTAAATGAAATATTTCTATATAAAAATATTTTTTACAAAATAAATGTATCACTATAATATATATATATATATATATATAATTAGCAACTTTTTCATTGTTTTTCTTTTTTTATAGTTGATATGATTTTTTTTCAGCTTTTTATCAAACACATCAGATCATTATTATTGTGGCCAGCATGAATGGGAACCTCATAATTAATTCACCCCAAGCAAATAATGCCACTAAGTTGCAGGGGGCTACTGGAAGTGAAAGAGAATGAGAAAACTTTAGAAGGAACTGCAAACCAAATCCTACACAGGAAACAAGGGATAAACTTCTATTCCTGTTCAAAAAACCAGGAAGGAGTGTGAACCAGATGACAGGTGAACCTATTTTCTCCTATTGAAGAAAAAAATAAATAGTATATAAAATTTCAGAGTTTAGGTAGAAACATTAGAAGTATAGAGTTGAAGTAGACTTCGAAAGCAAAGCCTAAACTGAAAACAAGGGATAAACCTCTACTCCTGTTCAAAACATTGGACAGAAATTAATTTATTCATCATGTTGGAGCATTTTAACAATGCGGTCAATGAACGCTGAGGATATCATGAGTAGAGAATGTAAGGATTGGGAAGTTAAAGGAATAAATGAATTACAAGATAACTGATATTTGCAATTAGAAAGAGAGCTGAAATTTGTGGAACTCATAATGAGAAAAGAAGATCTAGAGAATTTAACACTCACAGGGCATATTGAAAGTAAGATAAATAGAGGAGACACCAATTAAACTACTTAAAGTATTTGTAGAAATGGATAGCAAAACAAAGACAAAAAGGAATGATAAAAAAATCAAAAATTAGTTAGAGCACCAAAAGACAGGAAGTTTCTGATTGCAACTGTAAGTTTTCTTGTAGTCCTTATTTTCCTTAAACTTCCTTCCATCCATAGTATTCTCAGTATCCTTCAGTCTTCAAGCCTTTTCATTATCTGCGATATGGGAGATTAGATGTTATATAGCAGTTCTACACACTTTTCTTTGTCTAACAAACTTTTCCTATTTCTTAATAGTATGCTTAGTTTTTGAAAGGCATCTTTTACTACTGTTATGTGACTTTAGATTTCTATGTCACATTTTCTGTTGTCTGTTACTACACTACCCAGATAGTTAAATTCCGATTCCTGTTTGATTTTGATGTCCCTACAATGTATCTCACGCTTTTGTCTGACTCTTTTGCTGACCACCATGTGTAAGAGAAAGGGATAAATACAGTGTATTATAATGGTGAAATTAGCTGTTTTCATATTGAAATTTTAAAAATCTTTCTCTCAAAACAATTTTTCAAACTTCTCAAGTCCACTAAATGCTCTTTCTAGTACCAATAGAAGTTTTCCTTATCTTTTGTTTTTGGTAGGAAAATTTTCTTCCTAATCTTTTGTTTTTGGTAATGTTGAAAGTTTAACATCTTGATGATATTATTATTTTCCCTTCCAGTTACATGGGCTACTCATTTTTGTTGTTGTTGTTGTTGTTGCTGTTGAAAGTCTTCAAGTGATTGGGTTTTTGTTCATTGAAAACTCTTTGCTTGTGATTCTGCAGCACTTGTCTATAGTGTATGATGAAAGATTGTCTTTAAGATCTAAAGGATTCATTTGCTTAAAGCCATTTTTAATCATTGATTTGAGAAAACAGTTGTATATAGATAGTTTAGACATTTGCATGAGTCTGGCACCATGCATGATATCCATATGTGAGTGTAAATCTGATGAGGTTATTTAAGAATGTGACTCAGTTTCTCAGGTTTTATAGGATTTTATGGTGTTGAACAAAAGAACCCGTAGCATAATTGGATATGACTGAGGTATTTAAAATTTTTTAATGGCAGCAATATTTAGAGAATTAAAATGATTACTTGGTTACTCATTTTACTGTATCATGTTATGTACAGTTATTACTACGTGATGCAAACAATAGTCAGTGCATCATTTAAATAAATTAGCCATAAGTAATCAACAATGACTTTCTATAGTTGTCGGTCATTTATTGCCAACTAAAACTTTTTACATTGACATAAGTAGCAAATTAATAATTCTAAGTAATGTGGTTAATCGAAATAAGTGCTGCATAATTTGTTGCGATTTTTAATTCTACATTCTGAATTTTTATGATGGATTCAAGGTACCATCACTACTTTCACTCCAATTCCAGGTCATAGTTTCTGTTTTGGAAAGGTTTATGAGAAACAGTTTAAATTTGAACTGGCACAA
Organism: Acanthosepion pharaonis; assembly: GCA_903632075.3. Lineage (NCBI taxonomy): Eukaryota > Metazoa > Mollusca > Cephalopoda > Sepiida > Sepiidae > Acanthosepion > Acanthosepion pharaonis. The sequence continues at coordinate 365,489 of CAHIKZ030004203.1, forward strand.
GTCCAAAATAGTAAAAGCGTTTAGTGAAGATCAATCTTACAAGCAAAAACTTCTAAAAGCAACCAATTAACTTTACACTCTACAGCTAAAGTATTAATATTAAGAGTAGAGATATTTTTATTCTGAAAATTTATACTACATAAAAGATTTAGCAGGAACATAATATCCTAAATGAAATGAATATAGATTATAAAGGACTCATGCAAGGCTCAGATTTACATCAGCTTTTCATATTTCAAAGATTGATCAAATAATGATCGATTTCATCAGTAAGACTCTAAATAAAAATAATTTTATCAAAAACCAATAAAAGAATCCAGATAGAGAATATTTTAAACTGTTTTTATGCTTTTTTCCAGACAACTTTATGGCTAATCAATAAATATTCTCCAGGAGAAATGATAATTTATAAGATCATGATTTTTGTAAGAAGTTACAAGGAGATTTTATTCATTTGCCTAAACAAGAAGAGAGAATGGTTTTCTGAATCAGAAATACTGAAGTAGAATTCACATGATATCTAAATTATTTAGTTTGGCAAGATTAACGGTTTGTCAGTTCTCACATTTTAATTACATTCTCCAGTGATGATGTAACAGTCGTCACTTGTTTCATTAAATCATATCTTCAAACGCAAGGTAATCTAACAAGAAAACCCTGACGTGGAGATGTTGTCTAATCAGCATTCAATTATCTGGTGTGAAAGGAATTGATATATTTTATGTTATTAATATAGAATCAATTGTATATTAATTCATCAAAGTGATTTTCTATAATTTACATATACATCAGTTTATTCTGTTTGTCTTCAATGAGAATAAAATTCTATATAACAAAAATGTCAGAAATGCCTGACTTGTTTAGGTTTCTTTTATTGTTTAAGAATAATAAAATTAAATCTGATTTTTAAAAGAATAGGTAAATGTAAATCTTGTGTCAAAAGGATGGTTTTTCCATTGACACCATTATTATTTAAACTACTGCTGCTCTTCAGCATTGTTTATTGTTTTAAAAAAGTAATGATTAGAATTGTAATAAAGCCTAAATATATAAAAAACTGAATTTATACATTTTTTTTGCTCTTGAGAATTTCCAGTTCAGCTAAGGTGTATCAGTGTATTTTTATTTGACAAGAACCTCCTAAAAGATCTGAACATTTAGGAGAACATTTAATCAGGCATTGCTTAATCATATATCTTTCATTTGGTTCATGGTTCAAGGCTCCAGCAAAGCCAATTACTATATTGTCTTGGTGGCTTTAGTTGACAATAAAGTCTGAAACATTTATGGAAAACCCTCTTAAATCTTTGTTTGCAGCGTCAAGTAATAATAGTCCAATCTTAATGTAATTCATCAAATGATTTTATTGTTTGTCTAGCATTGCATAACTCAAAGATGGCTAGAAAAACAAACGCCAAATTTTCTACGGCTAATAATGAGACCTCAGAGCATGTTTCTAGCATTTCAGTATTAGTATTAATCACTAGTAATTTATTAGTATTATTTTACTTTTTAGATTGTATTTATTTATTAGTATTAGTAATAATTACTATTTATTTATTAGATTGTCTATTTACATGATTAATTATACTGTTTATTGGAATAGTTGGCTTATAATTATTATTAGAATAGAAGTAAAAATGACAAGTAGTGACTTGTGATAATAGATTTAAAAACTTATAAATCTCTGAATTTATCTTTGATAAGTACTGAACATTTTTACTTCTATTTTAATATTAAATATATATATGAGGGTGGGGTGAAAACTTCATAGGCTGAATATAAAGGAATGATGCTAGGGTTGTGAAATTTTGTATGTTTTAATTTTAATTATTAATTGCATATATATATATATAAAGTGGACATTGAGATTAACACAGGTGGTAACAGTCTGTTTCATGCTTGAATGCAATCTTCAGTCATATATATATATATATATATATATATATATATATATGACATAACAATATATATTTTTATATATCAAGAACAATATTGGGGAAATGTATGACAAAATGGAAAATGTTTACTTTTGATGCATTTTGTCCTTCAGGACTTCATTGGACTAAATTTGTTATGTTGGTACAACTATACGTGTGTATAGACAGTGGGTGCTGGGGATTTTAGAATTTTTTTAAATTGTTTTTTTATATCTTTCCCAATTCATTTAGAATCTTTTTGTTTCCTTCACTTTTGTTAGTAGGTCTCCCACACACACACTGTAATAATACAAGATCTGCCAGGAATGGTGAAAAGTTGTAAGAGCCAGGGATGCAAATTTACTATAGATGACCTTGTGATCAAGGCACTCTCTAGACATTTATGTCGTAGTGAATTGTTTCTCCTTTGATCAGAGTAGCATTTTCATGTCAAAATTGTGGCCAGTCTCGTTATGGTGGGCAACCAATGCATTTCATGTATTGTTTTGTAAAATCTCTCCTTTGTGTCCATATAATCTTTTATTTAGATTCCTTGAGGTTTCTCCTATGTAATTTTTGTGACAATTATTACAGGTGATGGAGTAAGTTCCTCTTTCAGATTTTAGCTTATCATTTTGTTTAGTATTGACTAAGTCTTTTATTGTTTTGGATTAGTAGTACAAACAAAAAGAATCTATCTAAACTCAACATAAAATTTGTTACTCCTATATCCAAATGGATGACAAGCCTGATTGGGGGTCTTGAGCAGTACTTTGTAACTTTCACTATCTTATCAATATTTGCTTTTTTTCTACTTATATTTATATACATTACAAATCTGACTAAGCACAACTGACTATTAAAGGATGAAAAGTTTGCATGGATTTTTACTTCATTCAAATCTATGAATTTGTTTTAGTCATGCTAAGTCACAAAAAATGCGATATAAAATTTATTATTTTTTATCCCTAATGTTGAATGGGTTAAATTTTTCATATTTTTAACAAGAAAAATTGACGTTAAAAATTGCCACAAAACATTGTTGATTTATTTAAGATGGAATTATTATTATGACATATTTCTAATTTTTTATTTGTTTTCAATTTTTCTAATTGAATTGTTCATCTATATTGCATATGATCCATTATTGTACATAATTATGTTACAATAAAATTTGTATTTTATATGAATGCTACAAACAAGAACTGGTATCACAGGGATAAAATAATACAATAATCAACAGATATCCCATGTCAGCCAAAACAATGGACAGCTGAAGAAGACCAGACGATACTTAGTCAAAATGTTGTGTCTGTAACAACATTTATAACAACCAAGATAAGAACTATAGTTTGAATAAATTAAAGTATAATGGTGGTTGTCACATTCAAATATTCTCAGTGACCATCAAAGGAATTGAATTTACCTCAGAGAAAAAAGATAGATAAACAAGTGTTGTATAACAATAGGTGAACAGTTATTCACATTTTCTTTTCTATCTGGAGATGCTGACTTATAATTTACAATGTTTTTATTCTTCAGCAATGACAGATACAGTTTTCCATTGATGTAATGACTCAGATGTGTAAATGTCAGCTTTCTTAAGAATAACAGTTTCTGTATGTATGACTTTCTAAGGTAGAAAAAAATAATGCCAATGATTGAAATTGGATGTTAGATAAAATTCAAGAGAAAATATCATGAAGATACAATGGTAAAGATATACAAACTACCATCAAATGAAGAAAGACTCACAACATTTTAGTGCCAAATGTTTCCTTATTTGGAAATGGCTAATATTACCATTACAAAGATTTATGCTCAGATCTTTGAATGGTTTCCTTTATGAAAGAAGGGAAAATAAAGAAATATAATCATAAAAGTAGGCATTGAAGTCAACACCCAGAGGTGACAGTCTGTTTCATGCTAAACACAATTGTCAGGCATGATAATTGTGTTTAGCATGAAACAGATTGTTGCCTCTGGGTGTTGGATTTCAATGTCCACTTTTATATTTAAATATGCTCTAACCCTGATATTGAGCACTTTAACTGACAAATATATTATACCTTAAAACTATATTTTATATATATATGTATATATATATATATATATATATATATATATATATATATATATATATATAGATAATTTTAATCATTTCATTCTAAGTAAAGTGATATTACCACTTTACAAGATAGACACAGGAAGTGAAAGAGAAGTGTTTAGAAGATGAATCTTAAACAGGAAACAAAAAGATAAACTTCTGCCCCTGTTCGAAAGATGGTGAAGGATATATATATATATATATAATATAATCAATTAAAATATTAATTAATAATACAAATACAGCATAAAATATTATCATTTAATTAATAATACAAATTAAATATTACAATTTAATGAATAATATAACATAACATAACAATTTCTATATAAACCATAAAAAGAAATAAAGTAATTTTGAAGAAAAAATTTACAACTGGAAGAAAAATCTACAGCTGAAAAAAATGAAGATGCAAACAAAAGCAAAAATTCATGAACCTGCGTGTGTAAAAGAATGTTAAATTCATGAATATGTGCATGTGCAAAAAAAGATGCAGAACAAATTGAAAAAATTGGAAATATCTTTTAAAACCAGAACCCCCTGAAGAATGGAAATTTCCCCAAGAAACTTTGAAGCTGGGAAAAAATTGACATTTAAAAATTAAAATCTTTATATATATATATATATATATATATATATATATATATATATATATATATATAATTACTTCAAATGTAATTATAGTAGACACTTGTATTTGAAATAGATTTTTATTTTATTTTTTTAAACAATGTGCATTAAATCTATAAGCCTGCCTTGTGCAGTATTTGAGAAATCTTATTAAAGAAAATGCAATTTCTCATACCCTTTTTAATATACCCTATTCAATATATACCCTATTTAATGTTGGCTGCTTCCCTTGTTATTAGAATAGATGTGATGATCTATAAGGGTACTAAATTTAATTCATTTCCTACACATACAGATCAGGATATCATAACCAAAATAATATTAATTTAAGAAAAATATTAATATATATATATATATATATATATATATATATGAAGAAAAATATACTGAAAAAACAAACAAAAATCCTAATATGCGATTATGCTGTTTTAATGTTTAATGTCAATTTTGGACGTTTCAGTCTAATAGACCATCTTCAGGACATATTCATAAAACATAATTAACATACAAACGTACATATAAGTTTTAGATCAAAATAAAATTCTTTTCGTTTTTCATTCAAAATACTCAAATTTTAGGAATACGTTTTCACAACATCGCCCACATGATGACGATGTGATCATATTTAAATGGAACGCTGATCTTATAAAAGATTTCAGTTATCTGTTTGGATTAGTATTGCTTTTATGTCCATCGTCTTTTTCATGTTGAATTGTATATGGTCTATGTTAATTATGTTTTATGAATATGTCCTGAAGATGGTCTATTAGACCGAAACGTCCGACGTTGACATTAAAACAGCATAATCGCATATTAGGATTTTTGTTCGTTTTTTCAGTATATTTTTCTTCATACTGTCGGATCTATATCCATATATTTGCTTATATATATATATATATATATATATATATATATATATATATATATATATATATATATATATATATATATATATATATATAAATAAATAACAACAAAATATTATATAGAAGTCAATGGACTAATATTAAATATTTAATGTCTGTTTGTTAGATGCCAGCCTAACAAACAAATATTAACTATTTAATATTAAAAAGCACTTTACACTGATTTCTTTGATTCTGACATGAAGAAACCTATCTAATGAAGCTGAAATGTGTAGTTTCTAAAACAGTTTTTGAATTTGTCTGTTCTGTATGGAGCACTGTCTTATTAAAAATAAAAACAAAAATACTAAGGAACTCCGGATTATGCACCTAACGTGTTCTTTTCTATTTTCTGCATACCAAGATTTATATATATATATATATATATATATATATATATATATATATATATATATATATATATATATATATATATAAACAATTAAATTAACTTAATTAGAATGTAATTCTAATTAAATAGAGTTTAGAGTTGATCTGATGATTGGATATAACAAAGCATACATGAAATTTCATGTGATTAATTACTGTGAAACTTTGTGCATGTATGGGATAATATATACATATATATATATATTATATGGGATAACAATATATAAATTTTTATATATCAAGAATGATTTTAGAGGAAAGATGTATGATATATGAAATAATGTTTGAAGCAATGAAATTTTGGAGTAAAAATATATGATATATATATCTTTCATTAAATATGGCAGAAGACAAGGAAGATTTAATCAATTTTTTATTTAGTTTTTCCAGCATACTTTCATTTTTCCATTTTGTAGGAGTAAGGGAGTACAGAAATTTTTCATAATTTTCAATATTCCAGGTGCTTTCAGCCATTTCTTTAACCATTTTCAAGGGGGTTTTGCTTTAGGTATTGTTAGTTATCTCTATCTATAAAAGGCAGGATGTGTGTGTGTGTGTGTGTGTGTGTAAAAAATGCACGGACGCAATTTTCAATGGATTTGCACTAAAATTTTCATGTACATGCTCCAAGTTAGCAAAAAGGCCAAGACCGACTTTGCATTTCCCAACTCCCATCGATAGTGGAAATAATCGATTTTTTTCATGCTTCTATGGCAGTTTTCATGTAATTTGCAGCCATTTTCTACTGGCCAGAGTGAGAGCCTATAGCTGGCTGCCATGAATAGTCAGGAAGATTCTATTGGCCAGCGTGAGAGCCAACAGCTGACTGACATGAATGTTAACTAGCATGCAAAAAAAATCGTTAGCTGCATTCGTCACAAGTGGGAAAAATTTAAATCTGCATGGCACTTTACTCAAATTGGCTCATTCACTTGCTTAAACTCAACATTGATTCTGATTCTATAGAACTGGGTTGGGTGTGAAAAATATTTGTTGTTAACATTCTTTTTTCATTCAGGTTTTCCAGTTACGAGTCCTTTTTTAAAGCTGATCGTTTTGTGTTCATTTTGTTTAGTTCTTTTTTCGTAACAGATTTAATGTTTAGTATAGAGCTTAGGAAGAAATTTGCAGTGTGAGATAGGCAAGAAGTAAGGCATGTAGCAACATCAGCAAAGCAAAGGGCACTCCTTTGAAGGCAAGGAAGGGCAAAAATATTTTAAGTCAAGTGATAGCGATTGCTGTATGAGTTGTACGATTTTTGAATCAAGCACAGGCAACGCCGGGCCATGCTGCTAGTTCCTTATATTTTGACTTTTTAAGTTGTATTTTATTTTTGTGTTCTTTTTCAATAGGAGTGTTTATTCTGAGCAAATATATATATTTTCTACTTACACTATATCCTAAAAAGAAATCTCTTGTTTACACAATAAAAAACTTAAAAGAATACCTTGCAGCATTTTTAATGAAGCATCTATTAGATAGGTATTGCTGCCTAAATACACAAGCAGCCTGCATTGATCCTGGTACACTCTGGATATTGGATCATAGATTATTTCCTGTGGAGAGTTCACGTGGTGTAATGTGAATAATGTGTAACCATAAAGAAATGCACAGGTACCATTAGGGTCCCAAAAGCTTGTTCATTATAGTCATAACTGATTGCATACATTACATAAAAAATATGATTATGATATAGGTATTATCATGACAGCTATTTGTCAAACATTCATGAAGATCTGCAAGCAGGCTTAAACAACATATGAGAATGCATGGTAGCAACAATCAGGTCAAAAACATGTTCATTAGGAACTTTGAGCAAACATGTAGGGTGTGTCACAAAGTGTGCAAGTCATTAGCCGTCTTGAAAAGTCACATGTGATCATATGCTCAACCCTTGACGTCAGATGCATAGGGCACACAGTAATAAAATAAAGGCATTAATTAGTCATACAGAATATAGGGTCAAATAAGCTTAAATGGTGGTCATCCTCATTCATCAAGTAAATAGTCATCATATATATATATATATATATATATATATATATATATATATATATATATATTTCGTATTGGTGTATAAAGAAAAATATAGTTGTTTTTTTTTTCCTCCTGAAGCTCTCACATCAGAAAACCAGATATTTTTTGCAACATTTAATATAAGAAAATTCATTTCTACCTTGAGGAATGTAAAAATATTAGTATCTTTTTTCCTTTCTTTTTCCTTTCTTATTCTCAACAAATAGTTGAAAAGATTTCCTGCTTTTTTTTCTCTAATGCTTTTGAATTAATGAGATTTGGGTGCATTTTATTTGCAAGATGCTAATTCCTTTTTAGTTGGAGATTTTAAAAGTTTTATGTTAAAACTGAAAAACTTTACAATAAAATTTTAAAATTAGAAAATTTCCAACAAATAATTAAAAGGTGTAAAATATTGGTTCAAAATGCAAAAAAAGGCTTTGATACAAAAATATAAAAATTGTATTTATTTTAATTATATTTAATTTAGTTGTACTTCCATTATTCAAACTTAAACTGGTACAATAAATATATAACACCAGTAAACAATAAATCAGAATTTACATTATTTTCATGCAATCTATTGTCCTCATCTTTGTGGTTGTTATTACAATGTTTCAGTCACTGTGACCTCCAGCCTTCATCAAGTGTTTGTTGATATGGCCAATATGAAGGAGGATTTATTTGGTAACAAAGAAAAGAATACTGAGCTGTTACGTGACATCTGTTCTTCTTTACAGCAGTGACTATTGGATGATTTCCTCAAAGATGAAGAAGAGACCCGAGGTGACAGAGATGTGGTTCTAATGATTGGATGCTTAGGATATCATGGACCAAGCGTGTGAGCAACGGTGAAGTCTTAGAGAGGTTGCGAATAAGGAGAAGGCTTATACTTAATATCAGGAAGAGGCAGCTGAAGTTTCTGGGACATATAATGAGGAAGGAGGGCCTACAGAATCTGATACTCACAGGTCGAATAGAGGGAAAGAGAGACAAGGGAAAACAATATGTGATATACATGGTGAGCTTAAGCCAGTGGTTGACAGAACCTTGTCTGGGGGAGGAAGCAGAGGGAAGGAACTTGTTGAGAGCTGCAAGGGATAGAGGGAAATGAAGAGCCATGATCACCCAAGTCCTGAAAGGACATGGCACATAAAAAGAAAAGAAAGTAGATTCTTAGAAGATAGTCAGCCCACTAAGTTTTCATCATATGTTAGGAACTTGGAACACTTTGTGAAATTGATCTGAGGAGCTCCTATCCAGTCAGATGGTAAGCTTGGATGTAGTGAGCCTCTTCATCATAGTTCCTACGGATGAATCCCTGACTGTGGTTCAAAATTGAATGTAATCCAATCCCTCCCTGAGCAAAAATTCCAATAGATAATCTATTGAAATATTGATGTTCTGTATACAGACAACATTCTTCCAACTAAAGTCTGACATATACAACCAGGAGGAAGGCTTGGCTATGAGTTCACCATTGTCACCAGTGATAGTTGGTTATTTGTTTTTGTTTAACAGCATATCAACCTCTATAGGCAATTTAATGCTGAAATCTAAATATTTTGTAAGCAATTTTATTTTATTTTTTTCTTAGATAATAATGGTTTTAATGATAGAAATCTTACTAATTAACCCATAGCTGGAGAAGAAGAGGTGGATCCATACCTTTCCCAAGGGTATTTGCATGTAAGTGAATATAATAAACCCTACAGGAATTGGAACTCAGCTCTCTGATTAACAATTCTAAGCCAGTATCCATTACACTACTTGCACATCCAAACTTACAGCACCTGGTATTCCCAAGCAGTCACCCATCTATGCAATGACCAGGCTTGATGTTGCTTAACTTCAGTGATTATCTGTGAACTGGTGTTTTAATGTGATGTAGCTGTAAGCCACTAGTGAGGTTGAACATATACATAAAATACTTTGAGGAAATGGTTTTAGGAATGGAATCACTGAAACCAACAGTATATCTGAGATACTTAGATGCCACCTTCATACTCTGGCCTTACCAGGAAGCTGTAAAAGATCTAAGGGTTATACAAAATTAGGACAATATTCTGAAACAGCTCCAATCTACAGAGAAATCTCTGCTGAGTCAAGTCTAACATGGTGGAGAACATGACCAAGACCTGTGTGTACTCTATTCCTTGCAGCTGTGGCAAAGAATATAAAGGTGAAACAAACAGCCTTCTAGAAGTAAGGCTAAAGGAATATTAAAAAGCCATAGTGAGGCAAGAAACTATAAAATTAGATATGGTTGATCATGTATAGAGGGGAAAGGATAGTCATCACCCTATGGAATGAAGTGAAAATACTGGCCAAGGAAAAACACTTCAGAATTAAACATCTGAAAGAATTAACACATATGCGAGGTTATGAGGACCTCCTTACTATACCACACATAAAAAATAAATACAATATGAGAGCCACTAATAATGAAATACAAATGACAGCAGGTCTTCAATAGTAGCAGTGAGAAAGCTTCAGTGAGTGCAGTCAAGCAAAACAAGTAGCAACACCCATCAGTAAGCAGGTTGGGTTTAAGACTAAGTTCTCCACACAGAATTTTCCCACCAGTACATCCTTAGTGGATTGGTTCATGAAGGGAAAGTGCTAAGGTTGCCTTCTCCACCCAAAAGCAAATTAACCAACCTTTACCCAAGCATGACAAGCAGTAGCAGTCTCAGCAGCAAACAGGTTAGGTTTCAAGTTCCAAATTCTCCATTCAGGATTCTTCTACAGGACAATAGCATAATTGATTGAAGCATTGGTTTGTGAATTTGATGACATAGTAATTGTGAGTTTAATCTATGTGATGGGCAGTGTGTAGTTGGACTCAGTGGAAACAGTGCAAGCAATAATAAAATAAGAACTAAATGAGATATCCTAAGACATGGGCAGTGGAATGACTAACCCTGTAAATTAAATAATGGGTTCAGTTTCAAATTCCCTGTAAGTTACCTGATCACTATACACCTGATGAAGGTCTGAGGGCATATCGAACAAAATGCTGTGATAACAACAACAAAGATGAGGACAATAGTCTACAAGCAAATAATGTTAATACTGATAATTCCTCATCCCAAAACTTCAGACAGAATAAATCAGAAGATTGATACTACTATTACTACTTGTATTAATAGTGTTGTTGTTGTTGATATGATGATGATTATTGTAGTGGTGTTTGTGGTTTTTAAAGTAGTAGTAATAGTAGTCATGAGAAGTCCATATAATACCTATATTGTGTCTGTCAGTAAATAATATTTGCATTACTGCATTTATTGCTGTGCTTGGATGATCTCTTGTATAATACTTGGTCCTTTTTTATTTTTTCTTACATTACAAAAGTATGAATATATTTTATTTTCATATATAATGCAATCCAACTTTACTCTGCATGTAAAATATTTGAAATAATCAGATTTTAGTTTGCAAAAAAATACTAAAAAACAAATTATTGCTAAGCTATGTTGGGCTACCTAAAAGAGAGATAAAACTCAGTTTTAACCTGCCTGCTATAAGCATTACATGACCTTAACATTTATATCAAATAAACAAAATGTGCATAATACGAACTGCCATTTTGGGTTTTGACCTAAAAAGAAAATTCTCAAATTGAAACTAAATATGATAATTCCTGACCAGTAACAATCCATTTCTTCCAGATTTTCAATACAGAAAATAAGATGAACTTTGAAAGTGTGCAGAAACAAATTTTAAGTCATAAATTGCAAAGAGTTTTCAGCTAAATTATCAAATGTTCTATCCATTTTAGTTGTTGCTGCTGTTTAAAGTCTTCAAGTGATATGATTTCTATTATTTGGTAAAGTTCTTTGTGATTCTATAGTACCAGTCTAGGAAATATGATGAAGGATAGTGTTCTTTAAGACCTACACAGATCATTTCCTTGATGCCATCATAGCCATGAACACCCTCATCATTCTGCTGATAATGCTTATGAGAATTCTTTAAAAGCTACAAATGGAAATTAAATGATGTCTTTAACAAAGCTAGACTTTATAATTATAAGTAGATTGGATTCATGGAAATTTTGTGGATCCTGAAAACTAAGATTATCCAGTACCTCATGTCTGTTCTTCTCTCACTCTTTACTTGTATTTTCTAATTGTCATCCTTATATCTGACAATCTTTGTTGCTTATCCATGGTTTTATCTAAATTTTATACAAATGTGGATTAATTATCTCTGCAAAAATGAAATAAGGATTGCATAAATATTTTATACTTTATCCTTCCTTTTTATGTCTTTCCAGTATGGTCTATCTTTATGTAATTGAAATGAAAATTAGAAAAATACAGCAAAATATTAAACAAAAAGACATTGCAAGGTGAATTTAACAAAACTTGTTTGAATCTGTGTGTGTGTGTGTATTTATTTATTTTTTCTCTTTCTTTTTTTTACCTTCTATCTTACCTTTTTCAAATTGATTCCTACTCAGGTTAAAAGCAACTGATTCCCATTCAGAAGAGTTTGACTGATACTACACTCTGAATCCCAGTCAGTATATTCACAACTATTACTGCATCCCATTTTTCCTCAGTGATTTGAAAGTTACATTTCCTTAAGCAGACAAAAGAACAATTTGAAGGACAAAAAATAAAAGAAAGAGAAAAATGATTTTTCATTTGTTTTTTATGGCTTATCAACCCTTTACAGGTTATTTGAAATCAAAACATATTTGGAATTACAAGAATAATTCTTTTTTTTTTGCAAGTGAATACTGCATTGAGAATTTTTTTGAGAGCAACAATGATTTTTCTAGACAGAAGCCCTACAATTTAAACCATTAAACTGGGGGAGGAGATGGATTTGTACCTTTCTCAAGAGTATTTTCATGTAAGTGAATGTAATAAACCCAACTGGAATTTGAACTCGGTTCTCTGAATTCTCATTCTGAGCCGCTATCTATTACATCACCTGCACATCCAGAAGAGAGAGAAGAGGTTAATAAACAGGAGAAGGTTGTTAGCTAAATTATTCATAACCAATCAAAGTCAATAAGATGAAATCAAAGAGAGATGAAATAATTGATGATATAGTGTAAACACTGACAGAAGATGGATGGTTTAAAAGAGACAAGAATGAAAATAAAAGGAAATGTGATTGAATGCAAAAGGTTTGAATATAGATGTGTGGTTGCTTTCTACCTGAAAGGGTTCATTACCAAAATGGCATCCTGGTGCAAGAATTCAAGGAAATATAATTATAGTAGGACACTTGCAGCAATTAACAACAACAAAAACAAAAAAAAATAAGAGAATAATTTTCTTGCTTCCATTTGGTTTGATCGTTTTAATATTTAATTTTTAATTTTCTAGATTGTTTTCGTCTTTGTTCTGGAAAATCATTGCCTTTTTGCATCTAATTTCATGACACCAGATCAATATTTGTTCTAAGCATTATTTTCACCTCTTGGCATTGATATTATTGCAAAACATTCAGTAAGATTGATCATTTCATGTTTCAAAAGGTGGAATTCCTTTCAGGGTTTTATTTATTTATTTTTTGAAGATGGTGTGGGGGAGGTTCTTGAGATTATAGTTTTTGATAAACAATGAAGTAAAAAATAAGAAATAAAATTAATAAAAGAAAAAAATCATTATTGTTCTGCTGGTGAAATTTTTTAAAAAGTCAAATATGTCTTTTAATTCAATTGCAATAAATAGTTTCAATACAAAATGCAACAAACAAGGATATTACTGACAATGATAAAATTTCAACAGTGTAAGAATCTATATATATACAGAAAACACAGTGTATATCCATATAAATATTTTTTTAATTCTTTTCACAGAGCACACATATACTACACTCTGATCCTAAGCAGAGGGTCAGAGAATAACATTTTGAACATTGGTAGAGGTACTCTTTTCCAAGTAGAAGTGTTGATCCATATATAATTAATCTTCTCATTTTTGACAGGTCTTATGCCAGCTAATAAATAATTAAGATAAAAATCTTTGGTTTTTAAGGTAATGAATTATTAACATACTTTGACTTATTCAAACTGCTGTTCTAACCTTTGATCATTATAGATATTATTATTATTATTATTATTATTATAGATGTTGTGTCTATAATAAAATCTATAATAATCAAAGATGAGCACAAAAGTTCAAATAAGTGAAAGTATATGAGCTAAAACCTTTGGGAAAGGTATGACTCCTCTTTTTCTCCCACCAGCTATGGGTAAATAGCAAGACAGACTGGGTTCTATAGCCTTGGATGGCAATTGATCTACTGCAGAAAGAAATGGCAACCTACAGCAGGAAACAATCTGCCTTGTCAGTCATGTATCAAAAGATACATGATTGCCTAAGTGTGTATCATGCATGGCATATAATTGACTGATATAAATAATTACTCATTTCAAAAACAAAAAGATATCAAAAGCAGTACAAACCTGTCATGATAACCAAATTATTGGACACTGGATTTAAACACTATAAAAATACACCACTAATGTCCTTTGGTGACATAGTGGATAAAAGTGTTGGTTTATCAAGCGTTTGCATCTAGTGGTTGTAAGTTCAATCCCTTGATCAATACATTCTAGTTTAGCAGGAACAACAAAAAATAAGAAAAAAACAAACAGGGATAAGAATAATAACACAGTAATCAACATATAAATTACCTAATATATAGCCAAAATCATGGAGACCTGAAGATGGCCTGATGGTACATGGTTGAAACCTTACCTAAGAATCAGAATATTTTATAATTGAAACTTTCCAGAATCCTGTTCTGTTATTGTTCTTTCTCAACACTAAAGTTTTCTCATTCTCTTTCCCTTGCAGTAAGCCTTTGTGTCTTAGTGACATTATCACCTTGCTTGGAGTGAAAGGATTAAAAAAACAAACAAAAGAAGCTCAGGTCGATAGCATTTAAAAAGTTTTATTTTTGTAGCACAGTAATATACACTGATTAAATGCAAGGAATTTTTATAATCTTCCTCATAACTTTTTTTTTTATTTCTATACAAGTGAAAGTAGGTTAGTAGTTAGTGTCTGTGAGAATTTGCAAAAGCTTTTGTTCAAAAGCTATTTGCTTATGTAAATCAAAATTCTTCCATCAAGATACTGGGATTTTTAATGCATTTACCAACTGATTGAAACATTCTACTCACAGAAGAAATTCGTTTGCATGCACTCTCATATATTAATTGTAATAAACACAAAATTAACCATATAATTGGATGTATGTTTGATTTAATGAATAACAGCTCAGAATTCATTTATGCACAAATACCCTTGGGAAAGGTAGAGTTCAATCTCTTTTCCTCCAGCAATGGATTACATAGCAGGAGAGACTCAGTTCTATAGTCTTGGTTGGCAACCATTCTAGAGATGATGACTTGGTAAAATTACCCATCTCTCATCAAGTCTGGGCTACTCATTGGGATGCACTCTCCTATGAAAATGCACAGTGACTGAAATTCTTCAATTTTGTGAGTTGCACATTTTGACGCAGGTGGAGAAAGCATTTACTCATAAACATATATTTTTTACAAGGGAGATAATTATATATGTGAGTCTTGTTTATTTTAGAAGTACATAAACTGATTTGCTATACCTCTTATTAAATATTAATACATTTTCTAAGACTTATATCAACATCCATTTAAGCTCAAATGTATAACAACCATATTTATACCACATTGGTAAATCATTTATACCACTGTCCATATTTCTGAGATGAGGTATTATGTGCATTATTTACATTATTATTAAGTATGGCAACAAAGATGAGGACAATAGTCTGAATAATGTAAATAATGTGCATTTACACCACATTGGTAAACCATTTATACCACATTGGTAAACTATTTATACCACATTGGCAAACCATTATATATGGTCATAGCAAAATTTTAGTCACTCCAACATGGTATAATAGTTATCAAGCTTGTTTCACTAGATTAGTTATGGCTGAAAAGTGAGTTTGATCCTTGCCGGGCACCCCATACTTTCTGCCTTGTGCCACATCTAAGCTATGCTTAGAAAATCACCATACCAAAATGTTATATGTACCACTGGTAGTATTTATCAAATGGTCACAAATGATTTTATAAGACTGCGAAAGAAAATTTTATAACCAACTAAAATCATTTTTCAAGGAATTATTTACAGTAATAAATTTCAAAGGCTGCAATATGGCTGAAGCAGTTGTGAATTTCTTACCATTATCATAATCATCATCAGCAGTGTAGGTGTAGTTATAGGGTTGATGTGCTTCCTACTACATATCTGAGTTGAAAGCCAGAGATGCATTCATGCATGTAGAGTGTGTCTTGGGCAAGTAAACCTGATGGACTCCATCACCCTGCAGGTCAAACCACAGTCGATATCCTCTAACTTGGCATGCCTTGGTCATGGATACTGATGGAACCCTCCTCCATCCTTGAATCTAGGAAGCACTCTCTAACAATGCAATGTCATCAGCGCAATGGCTGGATAGATAACTATGGTGCCCACTTGACTCCATTGTTCTAGATGCTATTGACCCTACAAGAAAGTTCATCCACCATCTGACAGGTGTAGTTTTTAATCCTGTTAGGTGTCTAGCCATCCTACTAACCAGAAAACCTTTGTAGGAGAGCTTGTTTAATCACCAATGACCCAACCATGCAGCAGATAGTACTGAATTACATGATACCAGTGCCACTAATAGATTGACCTGACAAAATTCTTACTATCGCAAGTGCTTATGTTTGAATTGAAATAAGAGCTAGCCTTTCAAATTCTAATTTTCAAAGCAGGAAAGTAGGCCCTCCCCACTTGCAGGACTGGCACAACATAATCTTCCTACTCCTATTTCATCCTGTGCCTAAGCTGAGATGAATAAATATCTACAATAACAAATCTAACTAACCTGGCACAAGGATAGACCTAGAACCATTTGGTTCATATTTTATACCCTGTCACTGTACTATACCTGCAAGTACCAAGAATTGTCATTAATGCAAGTGTTTACTTACTGATGAAGCAGATAATTGTTTACCTGTGAAAAGACAGTTTGCTGACTTCAGACTATATGGATGGCATCTCTTCTTCAAATCAATAAAACTTCTTTGACAAACAATCTTCTACTTTTTAGCCTATGGCCTAATAGCATCATCCATTCCTTTTGTGACTGATGCATCATTACATTGGCCTCTTGTCACTCTTAGAAATTGTTTCAAGAATCCATTATGGAACGGAACAGCAGCCATGGTGAAGATCTAACTTGAACGACAATATTGCTTTAACTTACCAATGATTCTTGACAGATGGAATTCGACAAGGCGGAGAGTCCTTTGGAACTTAGATGAGAGGAGTTTGCTTTTAAAGATGGCTGAAGTGGAAGGAACAGAGAAAATAAAGAGGAAAAGTGAAGTATTGTAAACTTTGTTTTGTACTAAGACCTGAAGAGATTGGCATTTAAGAAGAATGAAAGGAATGAAAGAAAGGAAGGAAGAAAATAAAAAAGATATAAAAGAAAAGTACAATGATTAAAGAATGAAGAAATGTGAAACTGAAATGAAGAAAGAAGCAAATAAATAATGGAGGAAGTAAGAAAAAGAAAAGAAAGAACTGAAGAAGAAACAAAGAGGATGAAGGACCTGTAAAGTTATGAAAGAAAGAAAAAATAATCTTGAAGAAAATATATAAACAGGAAAGTAAATGATGAAAAAAAGAAAGATTTTAAAATGAAGGTCTGAAAAGAAATTAGAATAAAAAAGATAAAAATCCAAATAAAAAAAGGAAAGAAAAAGATGAATAAAGAACAAAGGAGAAAGAGAAAGGGAGAGAATAAGAATTAGAAAGAGAGAAAAGGAAAAAGGTAAAAAGAAAGTAGAGAGGGAAAAAAAAGTTAGTAGAGGCAATGTTAAGACTGAAGAAAAAATGGCCAAAGAAGGAAAAAAGAAAAGAAAAAGAGAGTAGAAAAAGAAAAGCAATGAAAATGGAGAGTAGAAGAAAAAGAAGGGAGAAAGAAAGAAAAGGAATAAAAAAGAGAGGAAGAAGAATGAGAAAATAAATAAAAGCAGATAAAAAAGATAGAAGAAACCAAGAGAGAAATTAAAGCAATAAAAAAGCTATAGAATAATAAATAAATAAACAGTGAGAGAAATAAAGAATGAAAGAAAGTAAAGCAACAAAAAAGGAGAAGAAAGTAAAGCAACAAAAAAGAGAAAGAAAGAAAGAAAGAAAAAGGAAGAAAGAAAGTAAAAAGTAGATATTGCAGGCTGATGACAGAAGACCAGTGAAATTGTGTAGAAGTCTCTTTCCTGCCTGACTATTTTACCCTTGTGGTCAGTAACAAATAATTGTTGTCATGTTTTAATTTCCAGTCAAATTATAGACAATCAAAATAAATAGAGAGAGAAAGAATTACATTTCAGTCAAAGTGAGTGTGTGTGTGTGTGTGTGTGTGTGTGTGTGTGTGTGTAATTCATGGCTGTGTAAATGCTAGCCTCTTGTCTCCACTCTTGTGCAATGTAAAGCAAACAAGAATTCTTTTATTGAAAAACATAAAAGGAAAAAAAATAAAAATAAAAAAATAAAGAGGCAGTCAAACAGGAAGTAACAAATAATATCAATGACTTTACAAATCTCATGGCTGGAATTATTCGGTTCATATTCTATTCAGAAAGGCTTCTACAGACAGATCAATAGTGATTGAAAGTCAATTTATTGACTGAGCCAATCAGACACACAAACATACACACAGAAGTTGTATAGCTGCAATTATACAAAGTATCAGTTCCAAGCTTTGAAATTAGTCAATTTTTGATGATGAGGCTGATTCTAAATTAATTTATAGGCTTAATGAATTTAGAACCGGTGACTTGTCATTTTGCGATTTATTTGACAGCTTTCCGAAAATACCACACATCATCTAAGAATCAGGTTTTATTAAATTAACGTTAAAATAAATTCTTTGTTTTCATAATAATGTCACCAACTTTTTCTAGCAAAATAACTTTGAACTTCTTTTCCTTGATGAATTTTCTGAAATTTCAGGAAATCAAAATGCATGTTCTTTCAGATATTTACTCAGTTTAGCTGAGTGCAGTATAAATTGCAAGTTAGGAAAATTGCATTGTGAAAATCTTTCATGTTGGGACTACCTACCTGTCAGATATGAAGATCAATAATCAAAATCTGCTCTTGTAAACACTGACCTTTGACACGAATGAAAAATATGCACTTATTTAAGCCAAGAGACAAACAGTAAGAAATAAAGTTTGTAAGTTGTATCAGACAATTTTAATCACCATAACTAAAATAATAAAGGTTCTTTTTGAAACTCAGGTATCCTAAAAATCTTTAAAATTCTATCTATTCTAAGTTTTCCTTATGTCAAGGGGATGTAACGTATTCAGAAGATCTACAATCTGTACAACATCAGGACCATATTCAGAAGCAGCTCAACCTTCTGGAAAAATCTCTGCCAAATCAAGCTTTACACAGAGAAGAACATGACCAAGAACTGTGTTCATCATTTGCAGTTGTGGCAAAAAATACAAAGGTAAAACCAGCCAATCCCTAAAAAGTAAAACTAGAGTGAAACAATGAAATCAAGCATGGCTGATCATATATGAAAGGAAAAGAGTGGCCACCAATCTCTGTGGAATGAAATAATAGACAACAAATACTGGAGAATCAAACATATGAAAGAATCAGCACATATGCTAGACCAGGGGTCGGCAATCTCCAGCCACCAGGTCAGCAACCACAACCTGCAAATGATTTTTGTCCAGCCTGCTAACTTAACCATAGTAAGTGATTTGCATTTTCTGTTGATTGTGCTAGCTATTATCCTGTTATTCTTGTAGCAAAATAAGGAACATTGTTTAAATTATATAACATTAACTTCACTGGTCTTTCTTTAAATCTCCAGACCAAGGCAACCTTCTGGATGGAGCAGTCTGAGATCAAGACAATTTATTATAGCACATTTGATATCATGGCCCTCCTCTGAGACATTACATAGCTGTCTGGGATGCTCTCTCCAAAAGGTTGCTGATCCCTGTACTAGACTATGAGGATCTCCTCAGTAGGCCTAGTATAGAAATAAATACAATATGGGAGCCATTAATAAAGAATGAAAGAGAAATACTGGAAAAGAGTGACAAAATTTTCAGCAAAGGCTTCAGCAGTAGCTTTAAGACAAGCAGTTGGCAAAGTAGTTCACGCATGAGAGAAAGGTGGCAGCAGGCAATAGCAGGCAGACAGTAAGAAAATAGTTAAGATTCCCAATTCTCAATTCAGGATAGTCTCATGGGTAAATGGCCAAGAGGATTAGAGCATTGGTTTGTGAATTTGGTAGCATAGTAATTGTTGGTCAAATCCCTGGGCCAGTCTCAGTGGAAACAGAGCTAGCAATAACTGAACAGTACTAAAAAGTGAACAAAATGAGATATCCCTAGATATAGTCAATGGAATAAGAACAATCTAACACCCAAATTCCCAGAAGGTTACTCAGATTGACAAACACCTGAAGAATGCCAAAGGTAAAATTCCAGTTTATTTGAATATCTTTGTTTATGGTTAGAATTTAAATTGGGATATTTTAGTCTGTCATTTCAGTAGAAAGCCTTGTAAGAATAATCTATATTATAACATTAACATTCTTAATATAATTGATAAACTCTCTTTTTGTTGAGGATCCTATAGTTAAAATATTGATTTAAAGAACAGAAGGCATAAAATTCAAATAGAAGTACCACTTGATATAAGATTCAAATATTAGGGCAAGGTTAATGAGGTTTATCATCATTAATCATCATAAAGAAAGTAAAAACATCAAACTTGATTTTTTTTCTTTCTTTTCCAGCTTTAATCACTTACTTTAAAAATCTAAAGTATATTAAACAGTACACCCGGTTGTATTAATTTTCTAATAGATGTTCTACCCATAATTAGGAGATTAGCAGAACAACATCATTCTGTTTCTTTAATAATTTATGCATTTCAATGTATGGAAATTCTATTATAGTGAAGTGCTATAAATTTCAACATTATAGTAATTTAACTAATTGTTTAGTAGTTAAACAGACTACAAAGAGTTTAATAGGTAAGGTCTATTACTCCACCAAATTTAATATTTTTTTTACAAGATTTTTATCACTTTAAACATTATTTTTAGTGGATACCCATATTTGAGTAGATGACTTGTTTATTTTAAACAGTATATTTATTTTTGTCTACCAGCCTGAATATTCAAGAAATCTTATTAAAGAAAAATATGTGCCCGGCAGTAGAATTTGAACCTGTATACCCCTTTGTAAGAGAGACTGTAGTTAGATCTGATATGCTTCTAAACAACTTAGCCATGAAAGGCATTGCTGATCAATACTTTTCAACTCTTGAAAGTTTATATCTGCTCAGTTTTGTATCCAAATGTAAACAAATCAATTTCTAAAGAAATGGATTTTTTATTTATTAATTCAACAGATTTTTATCACTTTAAACACTATTTTTAGTTGATGACCACATTTGAGTAGATGCTTTATTTTAAACAGTATATTTATTTTCTTCTACTAGCCTGAATATTTGAGAAAGCTTATTAAAGAAAAATATGCACCCTCTCGTATGATTTGAACCTGCATATCCCTTTGTAGGGAAAACTGTTATTAGATTAGACATGCTTTTAACAGACTCAGAAATTTATAAAGTAAAAATCTGGAAATTTAAGTAGCAAAACTTAATGACAGAACAACAAATTAAAATCATGACATTTTATTTTCAATTTAAGTGACTATGAAAGTTTTTCATTTTGGAACAGACTTCATCTCAAACACCAAGGAAAATAAAAATAGGTAATTGATTTTTGTTGAAAGTTATCACTTTCTTCTTTTATTTGCTATGTCCCTTCAGTATGTTGGCCATCATGGCTTCCCACAACTTCATATCCTTTGTAGCTTTAAGTAATGTTTGCCCTATACCATCACTTCCACTCCCTGTTCTGCCATCAATTTAAACAAATTTGTTAGGTAGGTTACTCACTGTTTCCCTTTGCCCTTCTTGCCTTCAGTATGTCCTGTGAGTGTCAAATCTCCAAGCCATCTTTCCTCATTATGTGTCTCAGAAATTTCAACTGTTTCTTTTTGATTTAAAGTATAAGTGTACTTTTTGTTTCAATTTTTCTTAAAACTTCCTAGCATTCTCAGTATCCTTCTGTAGAACCATATCTCTGTTACCTCAATTCTCTTCTTCATCTGTGAGGAAATTGTCCAATATTCATTGGTCATATAAACAGATTGATATTGCATAACAGTTCTTTGTTTCTCATGAAGTTTTCCTGTTTCTTAAGAAATTCTCACTGGTTATGAAAACTTTGGTCTGGTAGGAACAAATTGAAAACCTTAAAGTTGCTTACAAAACCAAAACATTAACTTAAAAAACTCGAGTTATATTCTTAAATAGTTTCATCAGATCAATACGATGTCATGCATTGTGCTAAATCCATTCAGAAATATCTAAACTGTCAGTTGTATGCAACTGCTTTCTCAGCATGATGGTTAAAGGTAGGTTATAAAGAATGAAACAGTAAGTCTTAGCAAGAACCATCCTTTTTTAAATCTCATAGACTGGTGCTACAGAATCATAAACAAATAGTTTTACCAACAGAAACCACATCACTTGAGGACTTACATTCACAGTTGTTGCTGTTGTTGAAACTCAAAAAGAAAATAACAGCAAATAAGATGCTAATACTCGGCACTACTTCAAAAAAGAATTTAAGAAAAAAGCCAGCATCAATAGTGGAAAGAGCAATAACAGTTACTGGACATGAAAAACTTATTTTTCAGAAAAATTGCTTTAATAGAAAAGTTTTATAAATTTCAACTGATGGTATCATAGGCTGCTCAGTCAATTAATGCCAAATGTTTCCTTATGAGCAAACGGCTAATATTACTGTTACCAAAGTTTCTATTTCTAAGCATCTAACTGGTGAGGCTTATTACCATTCTCAATTATTTAAGATTAATGAAAATAAAGCTTTAAGGAAGTGTAGTTAAATTTTGTTAGAAACAAAAAAAAGAGTACTGAACTGTTACGTGATATCAGTCCTATATGACAGTGAATGCTGGACAATCTACTCACAGATGAAGAGGAGACTTGAGGCAGCAGAAATATGGTTCTACAGAAGGATACCGAGAATACCATGGACCAAACATGTCAGCAATAACAAAGTCTTAGAGAAAATAGAAGCATAAAGGAAAGTTATACTTAACATCAGGAAGAGATAGTTGAAATTTTAGGGCCCATAATGAGGAAAGAGGATTTGGAAAATTTGATATTCACAGGACAGATTGAAGGCAGGAGGTGTAGAGGAAAACAATGCACATTCTACCTAGTGAGCTTGAGTAAATGGATGGTGAAACAAGGTTTAGGAGAGATAACAAAAATATAAAATTTTTAAAAGCTACAAAGGTCAAGAAATTGTGGCGAGCCATGATCACTAACATCCTGAAGGGACACAGCACATAGAAAAAGAAGTTATAAAATCCATACTACACAAGAAGCTTAAATAATAACAGAAACAATTCAATTTCAATTCAGAAGAGTTGCTAAGTTGGTAAAGTTGGAAAACAGAAAATGTAATTAGTCTTTTTGTAAAACTATATCAACTACTACTAATAATAATACTAATACTATGTGCTTTCTTATTGACATGACAGTCCCTCCAGATTGTAATGGATCACTGAAGACTTAAAAAAAAGAAACTATCAAAATACAAGGATCTTGAAGTAGAAATCTCAAAAATGTAGCACATGTGGACATCAATAACTTCAGTTGTAGTTGGAGCCCTCAGATTGATTGGAAAAGGTTCTGATAGATACATTGAAAGGATTTCTGGTAGCCCATGCCTTAAGGAAATACAAAAAATTGTACTCAAAAGTAAAGCTCACACATTACAAAGAACTTTATCTATTTAAAATGTGTGTGTTCATAGGTTTTTGGGTTTGTTTTTTTTTTTTACAAAAAATGATCAGTTGAAGGTGCCATGAAGTCATTTCTGATCTTAGGTCTCTGTTTGAAACCAAGAAAGAAATGTGTATACAACAGAAACACAATAATAATAATAATAATAATAATAATAATAATAATGCCTTTTAGGTTGTACTTGAGGGTGCAGCTTAAATGTAAAGAAGATCTCAATATCAAAGTCTTTATGTTACTCATTTAACAAAAGAAAATAAATCCAAGCAGTATTAAAATTAACTTCTAATCAATAAAAGTCAGTGCTTATTTAAATGTGATCAGTATTGACTGATTCTAGAGGCTCTCAAAGAAATCTTCAAATTTTCTTTTTGACGGCTTTTTCATGAGGATAGAAAAAAACAAATGTAGCTCTTTCTTATGAAACATTACATTTTTAAAAGTGTACAATTTATCAAGATTGATGCCCTTTCATTTCAAAACACATTGACATCAATTTTATATTGATTAAGAGATGACATTCTTATATTTTAAACATAAGAAATTCAAGTTACTTTTAGTAATGAATTGATTCTCTTTTATCAAACATTCATCAGTCATGTGAGACAGATAGGAAAAAAGAGAAAGACAGCAAACAAATCAAATTTGAAAAATAGTTCTAATCACTTTATAGTTAAATTGCTTTTAAGCTTTATAAGTGATATAACCAAGGAATGAAAATTATATTTGTTTACAAACTTATAGGAAGATAAAAGAAGCAAGGTATCTATAAGCTTTAATTATGAAACTGATTAATATGGCCACTAATTAGAAGCCAGATATTAAATTTTATGTTTATTATATTTTGCAGCTGTTAACCTTATTTAAAATTTTGATTATCATTTTATTTATATATGTACAAATATAAGTCATATGGCTTTCCTTGTAGAGTGTATGTTTACTGCTTCAACATACTGTTGTAGTTTCTGTAGCAAGTAGGTTTTTATAGGGTGGAATCCCTAATACCATATTTTGAATTCATAGTTGTCCTCCTTCTAGACTGGTTACCAACCAAGGCTAGAGAGGCCAGTCTGCTATTAAGGTGGGAGAACAGATAGATTCATACCTTTCCAAGAGTATTTGTGAGAAAGCAAACCCAATAAACATGGCTGGAATTTTTAACTCTGAATGCTAATCCCAATTTTTGGTTAATGTTTGCCTTTTGTTGAGCAACATATCAACTTCTATGGGTTATTTAATATTCAAAATCTAAATATTTTATATACAATTTTATATTATTTTTTTAGGTGGGGAGATAATGTTTTTTGCAATACAAGTCTTTATAATTAATTTGGGGGTTGAAGAGGTGGATTCATGCCTTTCCCAAGGGTATTTGCTCATAAGTAAATATAATGAACTCAACTGGAATTGGAACTCAGCTCTCCAATTAACAATTCCAAGCTATTATCCATTACACCACCTGCACATCCAAGCTTACAGTACCAAGTATTCCCAAGTTGTTACTCATCTAGGTACTAACCAGACACAATGTTGCTTAATTTCGGTGATCATATGGGAACTGGTGTTCCAACATGATGTGCTGTAAGCCTATTATACTATCTATAAATCCAAGCTTACAGTACCTTTTATTCCCAATACAGGCATGAACATGTTTGACTTTGATTAACATTGATGATGGCATTTCAACATTATGTGGCTGTATGCCCCAATTTTTATGCTGATAACTGTTACATGCAGTAGCATATATCTACATTTTATTTATTATTCCAACTGTAGCATGATTTCTGTCAAAATGTATTAATAACAAAATAGGCCAAGTGTCAAATTTGTAGTACGATGAAGCTGTTTCAAATCAATTGGTACTATGATGCTATAAGCATTAAGCTAGTCTATGACCATTTAATGCCATTATCCACATTGACCAAAAGAAATTTATATTGCTTTGCTAATACTTCCAGGCTAATCATATCTTTATTACTTTCTTCTGTTATAACTTCACTCTTTGTCATCTGAAAATTCTATTTTCTATAATATTGCCAAAATTCTAGTTTTTATGATATTGCAGTCACCTTTAATATGTGTTTCAATTTACTCAAGATTAAACAAACAGATAATTTAGCTGGATTATAGTAAATGATACGTGTTGATGTCTATGATGTGTCATGTCAGTGGTGATACTTTTGCAGTGAAGCAATCAATCCTGCTTTATTCAGGTGAATTGGGATGCAGAAATGTACTGGTTTATGGCCTACATCCAACTCTTACACATGGCTCCAAGAAGTCACATAGGCACTGTGATGGTCACATTTTGGTCAATGGCATCAACCTGTCAGCTAAAATGTGTGAGGAGAGTCAGAAGAGTTTCCCTGACCCAACTGGTGAAGGGAAATGCCTCTTCCCAACCCAGTCGCCAGCCTGGGTGTAAGAGCTGCGCCTCAGAGGTCAATGACTGACCAATGACAGAGTAACTTCTGTGAGGATGGATGGGATAATCTCAGCAATAGTAAGTAAGCCATTGCACTATTTTGCCTTGAATGTCACAATGGACCACAATTACAACAGAGAGAGTAGTGACCACATCAGTGCAAAATGCACTAACTGAATAAATGATGATTATGATGTTGATCCAAAACATCCAGCTGTAGTAGAAAAAAAAAATAACTGATAGTCATTCTCCCCACAATAAACCATATATCTTTTCATGACAGACTATTTTGTGCCTTTATAAGTCTACCATTCATCCATGCATTGAATATTGCTACATCTGCTGTGGTGCTTTTGCTATGTATCTAGAATTTTTTGATATAATCCAAAGAAGAATCTGCAAGATTATTGATCATGATCTGTGTTGGGGCACACCCACCTTCTCATCAGAATGGACTGATCTCTCTACTGCTAATAGGACAGTTCTATAGAGTTCTGGGAAGATCAGGTGACCATCACACTTCCGTCTCTCTACCGGAAGATACAGTTGGACTTTATACTCTTTCTGATTGTTACTGACTAACCTGCATTCATTTGACTACTAATCTCTCTGTTGTAAATACTTCTTCAGATATACCAGTATTTTCCCTAGGTATGTGTTTGTCCTTATTTCAATACACGCACGCGGAAACACTCAACATCTCAACAATCTGGCATCTCGTTTTCAGTCATTTTCTCACTGCCATAACATTGTTTCCTTGTGCTTTTCTAAAAATATTTTCATCGTAATTGTTTTGATAAGCTTTCCTCTTTGATACAATGACTGCAGGCACAGTACTAGACTGGCAACAAGGTCTTACCAATTTACAGTTGAAATTGCTAGCTGTAACCATAAGTTTTGTGGTAACAGTTTCTCCTCTTGCACTTTTCACTTGTGGAACTCTGTTCCAGGTTCTTGCTTTTCAGCCAACTTTGATCTTCAAAATTTTAAATGCACTATCAATCATCATCTTCTGTCTCCTTGATTCCAGTTCTTTTATTGTCCTTTTTTTTAATAATGATTTTTCTCATATTTTTTTTCACTTTTTCCATCTTAGTGGTTTTATTGTTTTACTGGAGGGGAAATGTTTAAAAAGAAAAACAAATCTACCAGCAGAAGACTTGTTACACTTTTATTATCTGACCTGATACACTGTGACTGTTGGACATGTTACACACTCACAGATGAACTGATGCCACTTCTCCCAAGCTATAGTGTTCTCATTTTATATGGAAATATGCTATAAATATTTAAATATGTACTTCAGATGAAAGGAGTATTTTTTTTACAACCTACTCAGTGTCTCTTTTAAAGCTGGTAGGTAAATTAATGGTTTTCAGTTGTTCTGTTATATTCATATACAAATCAATAAGTGATTATTCTTATTAGAAAAATAAAGAATGAATAAAAATCCAGACCCCATAATAATACACTGTATATCTTCCTTGGATACACAATGGTGTAATGGATAGCAAGTCAGAATGAAAATTTTCAGAACTGAGTTTGAATTCCAGTTGGGTTCATTACATTCACTTACTCACAAATACTCTTGGGAAAGGTATGAATTCATCTCTTCTCCACCCCCAGCTATGGTTAAATATCATTATAGACTGGACCTATAATCTTGGTTGTTAACCAGTCTAGGAGAAGGAAAACCCTGATTTCAAACCAGTCTGGGATCTTATCTAAGACATCTCATTGCTGCTATGGCTGCAATACAAGTGGTGTCCCAACAAACCTAATGGGTTACAGGTCTCATATGATTGTGATTGTGATATCTTCCTTGGTTGTAAAGACAGGCCTGTGTTCTTACCTCATACAGATGGTCAACACCATCCTGCAATCTATGTCACTTGTATATGATACAGCAAATATTACAGGTGGGTTAACCGAATGAATCAGATATCATCCCATTGTGTCCCCTGGCCAGAGAAGTTGTCAAAGATCTCATTGAAAATGTTGAGTAGCACAAGCATTATGCAGGCAGGTATTATCCTGCTAGAAATGCATATCACTTTCCTGTTGCAGGGGTTGAACATTGTCCTCATCATACTTGTCACTATTCAACATTCTCTTCATAAGCACCAAAGATAAGTGAAAGTTGCATTTTATAGCACCCAACACCATGATACCAGGGATGGAGCTATATGTCATGGGTGAATATCTTCTGAAAAATGTCACTGTTCATGCCTACATCACACACACATGATCATCACTTATATGAAGGCAAAACCTGCTCTCATCACTGGGCTCAACAGAGTGTCATTTGATACTCCAGGTGGCCTTGTGACATCCCGGAAAAATGCATGATAGTTTAATAAACACTTAATGGTAGACAATATGCTGCAATAATAAGTTAATTATCATATAATTCAGTTTTTACTAGTCTTCATTGTTTTTATTGCTTTTCATCATTAAGCTAATGGGCGATATATTCTTTCATTGTCATTGTGGAGGGAAATATATGAATGCATGGGAATGCATGAATGTCAAAGATATTCATTTAGACAAATGGTTTCCATAGCAATGAAACCACTGATGATCAATCCTTGACCAGACACTGACTGTTTAAAAAAAAAATAATTTGACTAATAAGAAAAAATATTTCACAATTATTTAAGAATCTATCTATCTATCTATCTATCTATCATCACCATCATTATCACCACCACCACCATCAACATCAGTCCCATGACCAGGTGTGGTTTTAAGGTAACTGCTTAGCTGGTCACCTGATCAGTTCCTGTTACATATCTGTGTATTGTGTTTTAGGAAAGTAGGCCTGGTGGAGCCCATCCTTCTCCAGGTTAACCCACAGCCAATGTTCTCCAAGTTAAAAGCCCACCTTGGTCACAGTTATTGATTCCATCAGGGGAACCCTCCACCCTGACTGTTCTTCAGACTAGAAAAACCTCTCCACAGTGATATCCTATCATCACCACACTGGCTGCATACATATCTAGGGGGTCTGGCCTACCTCAGTCTACTAGATGGTTATTGACCCTACAATCCTGTTGGGTGTCTAGCCACCCTCTTCACAAGAAAAGCCAGATGGGAGGACTGATTTAATTGCCAATGACCCAAACATGTGGCAGGTAATATTGGGTTACATGATATCA
>CAHIKZ030004203.1:400000-417500 GCA_903632075.3 Acanthosepion pharaonis
ATCTATTTGTCTATCTAACATTTATCTCCTATCTATATATAAAATTTTGTGAGTTCTGTTAGTCTGTCCATCTGTCACACTCCCTAAAATGGCCATACATTAACCAATTGAAACCAAATTTTGGAGAGAAGAGCAAAGAGCTATAGAGGTACAAAGTACAGTTGGTTTTACTAGAGTGCGTAGCTTAGTACATTAAATTTTCATTCATCTTTTTTAAAAAATTAAAACTTTTATTATTTAACATACAAAATAATCCCACTATTTTAAAAACAATTTAATGAGTAAAATAACAAATACTTATTTAATAAAAATGCAATATTTTTTTTAGCATATCTTTTTAAAAATTTTTTATATATACAAGAATCTAATTTCCAGTTTGCCCAACGTTTGCAAGAACGATAAACAAATCACAAGGCCAAACAGTTCAAAGTTGGAATTTGGCTCCAGAAAGAAATATCTATACATGGCCAGTTGTTAAAATTAAATTAAATTAAAGAAATTATTAAAACATGAAGTAGGGGTTTCATCAAAGTATTTTTACAAACAAATCAGCTTATTCAATTTTCATTGATTGGCTTGCAAAATTGAACAAAATGTAGAGTTTCTAAATCTCAATAAAAAATGTTAGCAATAACTTCAACACACATCAGTGTTTTACAAAAAAATTCTAGTAAACAAAAAGGGTAAAAAGTCCATATCCATAATTCACAAAAACAACACAAAGAATGGAGAATCTTCCTGTTGTAGAAAGTAGAGTTCTTTTAGGGTAAGAAAAAATTAGTCAAGAATGGTAAACACAAAAAAGGGCCTTACTAAAATTGTCCTTATCTTGATTTTCCATGTCGGAATTCAGTTCGTTAACAGGGGTCTCCCTTCCCTCTATAAAAATGTGAACGCCTCTTTCTCTTTTCCCTCAGAATCCTCAGGCTTCCAGCCTTACCACCTCAAAAATGTCCCAAATGCTAAGCACAACACACACACACACACACACACACACACACACACACACACACACACACACACACACACACACAATATTCACACACACTTTGTCCTTTTGTAACTGTTTCTATGTAACCTGTTATTAATATATATATTTGTATACATATATTATTGGTCTTGTGTTTTGTTTGTTTTCTTTGCATTCTTTGGACTTAATTAAAAGTCCAACTTTCTCGTGTAGTTGGACCGGCTAGCAGGAAAATCTGAACCCACATGTGTTTCTTCTACTTCTACTCAACAACATTACAGCCACGGTCCACTACAAATGCCAATTCTTTTTTGTGGCAAGATTTCATTTTCTAATTCATTGCCACAGACTCACTGTTAATATCTCTATCAGTACTTTGACTGTAAATTGGTAGATGCTTGAAAAATGAAACTTTTAAATAAGCTAACACTTAATAATACACAAAAGCTTTTCTTTCTCAGATAAAGGCATTCTCTTTACAAATTAGGGCTTAGTATTTATTGATATAAATAACTTTTGAATGATGAAGTATTTCTACAGATATTTTGATTGCAAATTAGTAAATATTTGAAATGTGAAGCTTTTAAATAGGTTAACACTTGATAATGCACAAAAGCTGTGCTTTCTCAGATAAAGGCATTCGCTTTACAAATTAGGGCTTAATATTTATTTTTTGACTCAATTGCAAACTGAAATGTGAAACTTTTAAATAAACAAAAAAAATATTTTGCAATGGCAATCATCTACTCTATCTTCCCAAAGAATGCATGACAAGTCGCAGATAAAGAAAAAAAAATCTATCACCTATGCCTAGAAGGGAAGAGGCATGGCATTAAAGAAAAAACACTTAATAATGCATAGAAACCTTTGTTTCTTAGATAAAAGCATCATCTTTATGAATTGAGGCCTAATATTTATTGATATAAATATCTTTTAATGAAAAAATATAGCAATGTGATCTGAGACAAAATATAATCTTACTTATTATAAAACGCAGATGTGTGTGTGTGTGTGTGTGTGTGTGTGTGTGTGTGTGTGTGTGTGTGTGTGTGTGTCTGTACATTTATATATTGGATCGGATTTCTTACATTTTTCAACTGATTTCAACAAAACTTCACAGGACTATGTAAAATTTCCTTGCGGTGGTTCTAACAGCTCCAAAAATTGGAAAAACATTGTTTTTGCATGAAATCAATTTGAAAACACGATTAAGAGTCATCGTGAGAATGAAAGGGGGACAACTCATATCGAGTTATACTTATTATAAAACCCAGGTTGTTTGTGTGTGTGTGTGTTTGCATATATATGGGATTGGATTTCCTACATTTTTCAACCGATTTCAACAAAACTTCACTTTTTTTTTGGCAGGTAGTGTTTCTTATTGTCTTGCACACTTTTTTCTTTATTTTTACATTCAGAATGCTTTAAAAATTCCATTTACAAGACAATTGTTTATTATAAAATTCTATTCAATCGGTAGAAATGTTTTTGTTTGGGTTTGGGTTTGACGAATTTGTTAAAAAAACAAAAAAACAAAAAAAACTAATTAAGACATGTGTGTCCGTCAACCTTAAACAATAATCTTTGTCAATTTTATTTTTCAGTCTTTATGCTAGTCGATACTTGATCTATCTCTTACTGTTACATCCCTGGGCAACACCGGGCTCTACTGCTAGTGTCTAATAAAAGACTATTCAAATAATAGAAAACACAAGGTTAAAAATAATAATTTTCAACCAATCATTTTTGGTTTGAATAAATTCAAAAGCTTTTGCATTTGTCTCCTCTAAAAACAGATAACTATAAGCTTTTTAACAAGTTGTAAGCAGTCAACTAAAAAGTCAAAACTCATAAACAGCTGAAACAACATGTAGGTTCTCTCAGCCAAGATGGCTGTATTTCTTTTTCTTCTGAAAAATGTGAGTAAAGACAATTCCTAAAATATATGAACTTTCTTTATATCAGGCTTGTGTCCATTTATATGAACATTTCAAATAATAAGAATGTCTACTATAAAAAATATGCAGCCACTGAAATCATTTTACATCCACCTACATATAAAAAGAGCATTGTTATAAAAAATGTAAAGAAATTACAGTTTCAAATTTTACCACAATTATTGGAAGTTTATTTACTATATTAATTATAACTCTGACTAAATATTAGCACCACTATAACCTAAATAACCAGAAAAACATAGTTTTTCCTTTTTTCATTTATTTGTGAGAGTGGCCATGATATAAAAAAATATTATGGTAGAAAAGCATTTACAGACAAACACCAATGGAAATTATTTTTGAATTTTAAAAATTTGCTAACAGTTAAATCTAAAGTAAGAATTAATATTTGCAACCAAAATAGAACAAAACACACAAAGTATAAAAAGAAATTGTTCAACTAGTCACTGTTAGTTTGAGTAAATTCAAAAACCATTGGGTTTGTATTCCTGAAAACAGATAAATATGAAACATTGCAGAAGATTTTAGTCAGTCAATTGTAAAACGCCAGCTTGTCTACATAAATCTATACCAAGTGACTCCTTTTACTCAAAACGATAAGCAAAGTGGCTAGAGATCAAAAGGCCCACCATTAACTAAAACTACATACTAGGCTCTCTTAGTCAATATGGTTGTACTTTCTTTTCTTCTGTAAACTTTGAGTAATGACATTTCCTAATATATATGAACTTTCTTTACATAAGACATGTGTCTATTTCTACGGACATTTCAAATAATAAGACTGTTTACTATAAAAAGATACATCCACTAAAATCAATTTACATTCATCTTCACACATAACCTTTGTTATAAAATGTTAAATAAATTGCAGTTTCAAATTTTACCACAATTATTTGAAATTTATTTGCTATATTAATTGTGATTATGACTAATTATTTATTAATGTTACCTTTATGGTAGCATTAATAATTACTCATTGTCATGTTGTTTGTTTTTTG
The DNA here is from genome assembly GCA_903632075.3 of Acanthosepion pharaonis. NCBI lineage: Eukaryota > Metazoa > Mollusca > Cephalopoda > Sepiida > Sepiidae > Acanthosepion > Acanthosepion pharaonis. The sequence continues at coordinate 403,927 of CAHIKZ030004203.1, forward strand.
CTTTTTAAAATTGTCTAAGTGGAAATATTTGACAGTTGCTTGTCTTTTGAAGATCAATATTTTGCTGTTAAAACATAACAAATAAAAGTAAGACTATTGCAGCTCTATCAAAATATATCATAAATTTATCATAAATAAAAAAAGATAAACAAACTGAATGTTTCTGATCTGCAAGATTTTTACAGATAAGGAAAAAACAAATCATTCTTGCATATTTAAATGATCTACAAAGCCTACTCAGAGATAATTCTCTTCCTCCCTTTACACACAAACACAAACACACACAAACACACACAGACAGACACACACAGATATTTACTCAGCTTAGTATTATGTGATGCTTGAGAATTGTGTTATGCCAATTTTTTCTTGTGATTAAAGCCAGCCTGTCTTGTTTTAGAATGTCTTCAAAATTCTGCACTAAAGTCTATTTTCAGCAGTACAGAAAATAAAAAACAAACTTGATAATCCAGCATCAAATTTTTACCTAAAATTTGATGTAGATTGAAAATCAAGTAGAAAAGGATCAGAAATTAATGCAAATATTACTAGCAAAATGTGGTTATTATTATCATTTTTTAAAAATCATTTCATCCCAAGCAATGTAATAAAAGCCACTATGATGCAAGGGGTTACTGAGAGTGAAAGAAACAGAGAGGAAAATAAAAGAACAGAATTCAAGGAGACAGAAGATGATGATTGACATTGCATTTAACTTTTTGAAGATTAGAGTTGACAAGAAAGCAGGAAGTCAGAAGAGAGTTCCACAGGCAAGAAGTGTGGGAGAAGAAACTATTAGCATAGAACTTGTGTAATTCAGATGTATTGTTAATGAAATTGCAGTAGAGATGCACTGAAAATAAAAAAGAAAGACATTGGCTTTGGTCAAAAATTAAAGCAAACATTACTGAAAGAACAGGGATGTTATATTTATGATGTAAATGAATTACCACATGATTTTTTTTCTATAGAAATGCAGTAAAACTCAGGATAAAAGTGACTCTCAGTGGTCAGGAATTAAGGCAAGTATAAGTCTATTATATCTATAATGTAAATGTATTGCTAACTAGCTTAAAAGCCACCCTATTGGGTGGCAATTAAGCTTGCTCCTGCAGAGGCTCTTAATTAGGCCTTCAGCTTATTCAGGAGTTTGAGAGTCCCTAAATCTTTGCATATTCTCAGCATTGGAAGCTCTTCTGTCTGCCGTTTGATCTGGGTTTTCATTTGCACAGGACTTTCTTTTCCTCACTGCAACCTTAGCTCTTTTGATTGCAATCTGTTGGCAGAGATTTCTATTTGCAAGGCATAGTGCTGCTGTATGCGATAGACAATAAACTACAGGAAATAATGTATATTTACTAGCTTAAAAGACACCCTATCAGGTAGCATTTAACGGAGCTCCTGTGGAGGGTTCTTGATTGGGCCTTCATCATAATAGGTACGGAGGAGTAGATGTGATAGGCAACAATAAACTACAGAAGAACTCAAAACTGATTGTTGCATTTAAGTATTGCATTAATATTTAAGCTTAACTTTTAAAAGTTCAGCAATAATTCTTCTGACGCCACTTAATTTAAAGACAATTTGATGTACACAGATCTTTAGTTTCCATACAAACAATTAATTTTTATTTAATGAGAGACTGTCACAAAAAATCAAGTAAAAAAATTGTCGTAAATAACTGCATTAATGAAAACTTGAGAATTAAAAATTTCAGGATTGGGGGTCCAGATTCGGTCTGGAATATTTTTAATTTGCTCACAGAGTTGGCTTGATTTCAAAATGGTATGATTTGTTGGGCTATGGTCTCTAGGTGTAAAGTTGTAAATGTGTGACACACTGACACTCGCATTTATTTATATAGATGATTTTACTATCATTAGTAATACAATTGAAAATTGTAGATGTCAGGGAAGAAAGAAACTGAAAGAGAGCTCCACAGGTGAGAAGTGAGAAGTGTGAGAAAACAAACTATTATAATAGATCTTACATTTACATCTAGCTAAATCAATAGTAAAATGACGAGACCTAGTAACCAAGCTAGTAATTCATGCGGTCAAGGTATGAAGGAGAAGATCCCATTAGAATAACTGCTATGAAGGTGTTTATAGAAAAGATAAAGGGGAACTATATCACATTGGTGGGAAAGTGACTGGAGTTGAGATGCCAGGACAGGACCAATAACATTAGAGATCCTTTGGATTGGGTGAAAATCCAGAGATATATAACCAGAGCATCGGACCAGATATATTTTATTGGTTCAAAAGATATTTAATGAAGGTTTGTTAGTTTTTATGCTTATGAGTATATTTGAAACCTTTTGTCAATCTATACCAAGATTATTAAATAGGAGGTTGATTGTTATGTAATAGTGGTTCTCTATATGTGTGGCCTTGTGTCAAACTAAGTTGAACAAATACACACACACACATATATATATATATATATACTACAGTTCAAAAGTTTGAGGTACTCCCTTGTGATTATTTAAATTAATCCAAAATGTAGTTGTTTTGTACTTTAGATAATAGAAAATTATTATACATGGTTAAAAAATAAGTGAGATTTGATATTTTATTAGAAAAATATGACAAAGAGAAAAATAAAATTTTATGATTAAATTTTGCTCTCATCTTCCTTTAGCCTTGATTGCTACAGCACACATTTTTTTGGCATTTGTTGCAGAAGTTTCTCAAAATATATTTGATAATTGATTCCATTCTTTTTTCAATGACTCTAAGAACTTTTTTTCATTTTTTTCACTCTTCTATCAAGTTCATTCCATGCTAATTCTGGGGGTGTCTTCTTTTGAACTGTATATATATATATATATATATATATATATATATATATATATATATATATATATATAAGAAACAAATGCTGACAAATTAGATATGTAAATGCTGATTTGTTGAGACATGTAACTCTCATGAGACTTATTAAAATTCAGTACCATTGGTTGATTAGTACTAAATTGGTAACCAAACACCATTCTCACTAGTATTTGAGATAAGTCCAGATTATATTACCAAAATGGTCATTATTATCAATTCAACCATCACACCTTGCATGGCTGGCCCATGAACAAATGAAATGTTCACCAAGTGAATCAAGCTATAAATTTCTGCTTGACACTGTTGAGGATTGCTATCTTGTTTTACTTTTCAGCATAGTTGAAAATAAAAATCTTTAGAGCAGATTTGAAGGTTCAAATGGAAGATCCTACATAATTTGCCATCAAGAAAATGCATGCCTAGAGAAGAAGAGAGTGAAGGACTGATCAGATGGTTGATTAGGCAAGTGACCATCTCTCCAACCAAGCACTTGACTGGCTGACAGAGTATCTTCTTGCCAATAATGTGATGCCATTAGCTTTGAATGGTTGTGGCTATGACTGCAAGAGTCTCAAAGGAACTATTCACTACTGAGCTGGTTAATGAGACTGCAGAAGACTTACCAAGAGAAAGGGATCTTCAGCTTAAATTGAATTAAATGAACTAGAAATGGCCAGGGAAAAGGAGAAAAGCTTTATGGGTAAATATTGAGTCTGTTTGGCACATACCAGCAATGGTTACAGTTTTATTTAACTTTACAAGGTAATCATGCAATGGCTTGAAACAAAATAATTTTCATGATGCCAGATTAGCTTAAATTTATTATAAGCTAGATGAAATACTGCATATATATATATATATATATATATATATATATATATATATATATATATATATATATATATATATATATATATATATATATATTCCTAATATTCAAATATTTCCATAGTTACTTTTAATATATTGACATTATTTTGATTTGTAATCATTTATAATCATACATAATTAATTCTTGGGTCATCATAGAATTAGTAGATCAAACATGCACATCTAGATATTAGTTGATACTAATAACCTGGCCACTATGGTATATTAAAACAAGTGATTTTTAGAGGAATTTCCTTTGAAAAAGATATACCTAGTCCTGTCATCAAGAATATTTCTAGTTGTAAGAAGAAAACAGTTTATGTTTGAACACAAAATTTTCAAATTTTGAGCCCTGTTTTGGACAGTTTAAACAATTTATACAATGTGAATGGTAAATAAAGAATCATGTGTAGTCAAAAATTAATGGAAAGTTTATCAAAAGAATAGAATTATTACATATATAATTAATGCAATAATACTAAGGAACTGTTGGCTATTAAACATTTTTGACTGACAGCAATAATTTTACCTGATCACTCATTGAATAATGTCACATGATGATATGACTTAGCTAAAATGATTAAAAGGTAGGAATCATTATTTCTAATGGCTTATAAGTTGATAACAGTTCTAGATCAAAAAGTCTGTGGTCAGTAAAATAGACGTTTTTGTCAATATTAGAGACATCAGATTCAGAAAAATCTTTTTATTATTTGATTGAATTAAAAGAATGAAAGGAAGTCATAAAGGAATGGTTAAGAATTTCATCATGTCAGCCATGGCTAGTGGCATTGATCTTTACTGCTTGAGAGTTTAATCTTCTTTTTCTATGTGCTGTGTCCATTTAGGACATTGGCAATCATGGCTATCTAAAATTTTCTGTCCTTTGTAGCTTTTACCTTTTTGTTATCACTCCTAAACCCCGTTCTGCCATCCATTTACTCAATCTCACTAAGTAAGTTATGCATTGTTTTCTTCTGCTCTTCTTGCCTTCAATCTATCCTGTGAGTACCAAATTTTCCAAACCCTCTTTCTTCATTATGTTCCCTAGAAATTTCAACTATCTCTTCCTGATCTTAAATATAAGTGTCTATTTTGTTTCCATAGTATTCTCAGTATCTTTCTGTAGAATCACATTCCTGTTGCTTCAAGTTTCTTCTTTGTCCTTGAGGAGATTGTCCATCATTCACTGCCATATAGGTGGACTGATATCACATAACAGTTCAATAAACTTTTCTTTGTTTCTAACAAATTTTTCTTGTTTCTTCATATATTGCTTAGCTTTTGGAAGGCATCTTTTACTATCCCAAGCACTTCCCAGATATTTAAATTTTTGTACTTGATTGATTTGTACTTTGCTTTTTTGTACTTTGTTTGATTTTGGTATCTCCAATTTGTGCTCTTCCTTTTGCTAACAACCATATATACTATTTTCTTGCAATTGATGTTTAATCCTTTCCTCTCACTTTCCTTCACTACCATCTGGAGGGGTTCTCATAGTTTCCTTTCTGTGTCTGCTGTCAACATTGTGTCATCTGCATATCTTATTTCTTAAGATTGTGGATGCCAATAATAAAACCTAGTAGGATTTCTAATTCTTTCAGAATTCCATCACTGTATAGGTTGAATAAGTCCGGTGAGAAGACTCATATTTGTCTTACAATCCTTTCTGTTTTTGTATATTTACTGAATTCATTTTCTATTTGTATGCAGGGGATTTGCTACCAGTATAGGTTCTGGTTTATTCTAATATTCTCTCCAAATATGTCTAGGTTACTTAGCAGATAAAAAGAAAAGCTCACTAGTTCTCATTTCTGTAATATGAAACCTATTAAATAAAGCCCTAGCTGTAACCTCTGAACCATATGGAAGTGGTTTAAGTGGAACTATCCACATATCCAAGAAGGTAGTCTGTAAAATGAGGACACATGTTCAGCACCAAAAACATCTCAACTAAATTCCTATAATATTAAACAAAAGGCTTGTTTTTATCTATTTAGGAAAGATTAATTTAAAAAAAAACTATAAATTTCAAAGTTAATCAAAAGCTTAAAAGAGTTTGTAAAATCCTTACAGCTACCAAACTAAAGTTACTAATTTTAATGTTGCTTGGTTGGCTGATTAAACTAAAAGTGAACCAAGACATCTTCCTGATTAAGTTTAGCCCAAGGCCATAATTAAAGATCGCTCAATCCTGGGTATGACAATAGACCATATCCAACAGCAAGGCTCATATTTGGTAGATTGGAGGTTTTGAGAAGTGTGGAACCACCTCTTAATTGCTGTTCTTCCCTGTTCTACACTGACCTGGGGTGGTAGCACCTGTTAGGGCCCCAGCTATGGGCAAATAGTGAACCCCAAAACAAAAACAAAGCACTAAGAAAGTTAAAAATACATTTTTATAGTAAAAATACTAGCAATACATTTTTATATAAAAAATTACCAACAATACCTATTTATAGTAAAATTACCAACAATACATCAATGAACATGAAAGAAGTCTTTCAGAACATTAATCTATATAATATTCTACAATTTCTTTAATCAAACTGTAGTCCAAAATATAACTTCAACAAAACACACATATTACTGCCTCTAGTAATTATGTCCATATGAGCATGTATATACACAAAAGCTGAATATCATCTACTATATGTTCAATTGTGAAAACAGAATAACATATAACATATATTTATTACTTCAAATCTCAAAGAAAATTAAATTTTGGCATTAAATGACCCATAAAGAGTTGATGTGCCATTACACAGAGAAGTCAAGTCACATAAAGAGCACCCAGAGAGAAGCATGCTCACAAAGAAGGACTAGCTTTTTAATCACTACTCTAAAAGAAATGTTAATATTTTAAAGAAAAAACCTGCTGAAATATTTTTAATTTCTGTCTGAATTACAATTATAAGTATTTACCTTTTTAAAATTTGGACTAATATCCAAAAGACTGAGGAATAAGAACTATCTATTCCCATAGATTAAATGGTTTAATTTGGCTGAAACATTGTGATAATAAGAACAAAGATAAGGACATTAGTCTGAATGTAAATAATGTAAATAATGAAGTGTTTTAGTTTATAAGACTAAGTGAATCACTTAAAAAATATATTTCTTTTTGTTGAGGCCAGTAAAGAAAGAAAGAAGCACATTTTTGGAAAACATTTCTTCTTAAACAAAAATTAAAAAAAAAAAAATCAACAAGAATTTTACAACAGAATTGATGTTTGAGGTTGCCATGGAAATTTTAACATTTACCTCTTCGAGTTTCTTCACAGCTGATGAATATAAGAAAATCAGAAAAAACTCAAATTGGATTGGAAATCATGCCATCAAAATTCATTTTAAAAAGCCATTTGCAAAAATAAAATTACAAATTACTAACTATAATTACTAAGATTAGGTATGTTGACTTTTTCCTTTACAAGATGAAATGCCTTTTTGATTCATAGGTAATAGAAAATATTTATATTATTTTCATATTTTTATTAAGATAAAATATATAAATATATTATAGATGAAATATAGATACTTCAATATGAGAATTTAAAAGTGAGTTAATCTTATACTTAATGTAGAGGCAGATATTTAAAGAACTCAATAAGTACCAACTGATTAGATATACGAATGCAGATCAATAATTCTGGAGCCTGACACAACTGAATTTTAATCAAAATTCTTACTGTATAATGTTCAAATTATATGATTGATGACGAAGCATTGGGTGAAATACATTGGCAACGAAGGAGATTATGTTGGAAAATAGACATTTGATCTATAGAATAAATAATTTGTTTTCATCATTAAGATCCACTCACTGTATATACTCATGTATAAGTCACACCAGCAGATAGGTCACACCCTTATTTTGGGTTTGTCAAAGTGAGTATTTGCAGTTGGCTCACAGGTTGTACTATAATCTGGGGAGTTACATGGCCCTTTTTAACATAAATATAACTAATATTTGTTAGATATTTTCAAATATTCACCTTTATTTCAAAATTTTCCTTACATATATTAAAACCTAAGAAAAGTGCTTGGTTGTAATTGCATGGTATTTACTTATCGAGTTTGAGGCTGTTCTGTTTAGATGAAAATTTGGATACCAGTACTCACTTTAGTCGTAAAATCACTTGAAAGTGATAGGCTTTTATTGTAAATCAGATAATAAATGGTAAATATGAGTAGTGACAATCAAGCGCTTTTATTTGACGTGTAACACAGTACTGTTGGAAGAGGTGATTGCCTAAAATTGTAATGTCAGGAAAAATTCATTTTCTCTCTTGCTCTCACTTATGTTCAAGCCCAGGGTACTTGCCTGGACTACTGATATGCTACAGTTTACTTCAAATTCTCTATGATATTGAATGGATAGATTGAATGGACATTGGGTGGATTTTTATCAAAATTTTGGTGAAAAAAAGTGCGACCTATTCTTGAATATATACTGTAATGCTTTAATATACATGACCAACCAAGCATCATTTGAGTCTGCGTTGATTGCTTGGATGGCTTCTCCATTCCCCAGGATATTGTTTTTGGCTATACAGGATGAGTTAGAATAAAATAATAGCAATGAACATCATTAATATTTCATTCTACTTTGATTCACATTCAACAGCCATTCATAAAACAATAAATGGAACAGATTAAATATAATCAATATAAATGATTTTTTGATGAATTTATTCAAACCAGTATCTTCATGTTTTTATCCCAGTATTTTGCACACTGTACTCTTCACCTTTTTGAAATTCTGAGATGACATCTTGCCATCAATATTCCATGAATTATTAGGTTGGCCAAAATGTCCTGGCTTACTTATGAAGCAGAAAGAAAACAACAAATCTTCATCTCTGTCTGGTGGAATTTGCAAGGAGTACTGAATTTTGAGCTTGTTCCTTACAGTTGTACCATCAATGCTAAACTGTATTGCCAGCAGCTAGGCCATGTATATGACAAACTAAAGAAGGAATATCCTGCTTTTGTCAATTGAGGTCAGACTTTGTTTCAACAAGACAATGCGAGGCCACACACTGCCAGGTTGACTAAGGAGAAGTTCAAACAGATGGACAAAAATGTTGAGATTCTTCCACATCTGCCATTCAGTTTTGAAGCTGATCTGTATGACTATGGCCTATTCCGCTCAACAGCACACTCCCTCCAAAACCAGCAATTCAGTACTTTTGATGAAGTGAAGGAAGATTGTTTGCAGTTTTTTTTTAATTCAAAGCCAGCAGACTGATATCTGGGAGAGATTCAGATGCTGGCTGATCACCGAGAATGATGGACATTTTTTTTAAGAATAAATGTTGGTGTTGCGCCATAAAATTTTGTTATCTTTCTGCTCCCTAAGTGAGTCACGACCTTCTGGCCAACCTAATATTTAGACTAATATCATCATCTTTGTTGTTTTATCACTTTCTTCACTAAGGTCTTCTCTTTCCTTTCTAATATTGACTAAAAGTCTAAAATGGAGTACTATCAATATTTCATGAAATTCTCAAGCTATTAACTTCATCTTTGCTGTTTTTATCATGTTTTAACTAACATCTTATTCCTTTGTGATATTAACAAATGGATAAATTATTCAAGCTATTATCTTCATCTTTGCTGTTTTGATCACATTGTTTTAGTTAAAGCCTTCTCTTTCCTTTCTAAAGTTTTTTGATGGAGTATTTTCATTGTTGAATTTTTAATATTTGATATTTTTATTACAATGTTTCTATCCTCTTTCATTATTTTCACTGTGAAATTGTAGTTAATTAGAATGTCTGGGCTAATAAAAAATAGCCCAGACTTCCTGATGACACCTTTATGATCTATAATATGAAGACAAAATTAGTCAGCAGAAAAATGCAAAAAATCCCATTTTTAACTTTATAGTAAGTAATAAAGACAAAAATACACTGCTTGCAATAAAAGGTTTATATTAAAAAGCTTACAATAAAAAGCTTATATAAAAAAAAGTACCCAACTGAAAACTAGAGCTTAAAAAATTAATTGTCAGCTTAGTCGTCAATGAAATTTTTCCAACTGATAGTATGACAGTGCAAGATGAAGAGAAGACTTGAAGCATCAGAGATGTGGTTCTACAGAAAGATGCTGAGGATACCACTAATGAGGCATGTAAGCAACAAGGAAGTTTTAAGGAAGCTGGAAATAAAAGGGAAGCTTATACTTAGAATCAGAAAAAAACAGATGAAATTCTTAGGATACAAAATAAGGAAAGAAGGGTTAGAAAATTTGACACTTACAGGACTTATTGAAGGCCAGAGGAGCAGAGGTAAAAGGTGAGTCAAATACCTAACGAGCTTGCATAAATGGGTGGCAGAAAAGATGATGGGAGGTACAATAAAAATACAAGTGTTACAAAGGATAAGAAGAAATGGAGAACAATGATTGCCATCCTGAATGGAAAGCACAGCTTAATAGAAGCATGTCTCTAAGCTAAGCATGATTTGGCACAAAATTTCAAGTAACATTTGAGATTCTACTACTTATTTGGATTTGAATTAAATTTGTCAAGCATATTTTACCAATTCATGTATAAATATAAAAAAAAAAAAAGGTTCTCAATTGTTTTACTTGTAATTGATAAATTCCAGCATCTTTATATACAATAAAAAGTTGGACATGCAGGTGATGCAATAGTTATCAGCACAGAAAATAAAGTTGTCAAGCCAAGTTCAAATTCTAGTTGATTTTCTTTCATTCACTTTATGCTAACACCCTTGGAAAAGGCATGATTCCATCTTTCCCCATCTATAGGTTAAATAACAGGGTAGACTGAGCTCTCTTGTTTTATTGTAGAAGGATAACACTAAATTCAAAACCAGTTTGAAATGGACTTCATCAGGTCATCTTGCCCTACACATACACTCTTACTACTGTAGCGTACCAGCATGAACTTATATGCAATTCCGACCATTGGCTGTGTTCTTTCATATTCTTATAAATTCTAAGCCAAAGCCCCAGGGGGTCTTCCTCCAAGACAGTACCTCTCCCTCAGGAGAGGGCTGAGTTTATTGTCCAGTGCCTGAGGCATTCCCAAAAGGGGAAGTGCTGAGGGACCTGGGTAATTTTTCCACTGTATTGCCATTAAACCCATTCTAAACTTCAACCTTGTATCACATATGATAGCAATGTGTGTGCACTGAAAAATACCTATGGTGCATCAACAACCCTGTATGAGAACTTCTTCTATTTGGCATGTCTCTTCAGAATGTGGGCAATCATGGCTCTCCACAATTTCCTGTCCTTTGTAGCTCTTAGTAAATTTTGTCTTTTTGCTATCTCTCGTAATCCCTGTTCTACCAACCATTTACACAAGCTTCTTTTTCTTCTATGTGCTGTGTTCATTCAGGATGTCAGTGATCATGGCTCTCTATAATTTCCTGTATTTTATAGCTCTTAGTAAAGTTTGTCTTTTTGCTATCTCTCTAAATCCCTGTTCTGCCAACAATTTACACAAGCTTGTTAAGTATGTTATTCACTGCATTCCTCTGTCCTGCCTGCCTTCAATATGTCCTGCGAGTATCAAATTCTCTAATCCTTCTTTTCTCATTATGTCAACTGCCTCTTTCTGATGCTAAATAGAAGTGTCTTTTTTGTTTCCATTTTTCTTAAAACTTCCCTGTTACTCATAATATGATAATTCCATGGTATTCTCAGAATCCTTCTGTAGAGCCACATTTCTGTTGCCTCAATTTTTTTCTTTATCTATGTGGATTCTCATTCAATGCCATATAGATGAACTGATATTACATAACAGTTCAGTACATTTTTCTATGTTTCTAACAAAATTTTCCTGTTTCTTAATACTTTGCTTAGCTTTTGGAAGGCAACTTTTACTATTCCAATGTGACTTTGGATTTAGGTGTCACATTTTCCATCCTCTTTAAAACATTTCCTTAATATTTAAATTTTTGTACTTGCTTGATTTTGATGTCTACAGGACTGATTTTAAATGAAAAAATACCAGATACAAGGAACACACTTGCCAAAGAGTGATGAACACATCGGCTAAAATGTTGAGGCAAAAACATATTATTAATTCAAATCATACATAGAATAGAAACTCCAGACATTCCCAAAGAAGAAAAAAAAAGAAACATTACTGAAAGATAATGATTGAAACAACTTAGATAAGAATTCTCCTTCCCAAAACTCATAGAATAACAGATATACTCTATTACAAAATGTTAAACAATATTAGGAAGATGGGAGAAATATCACTGGCTGAAATTTGACTAAAACAACAAAGATGAAGATACTAGTCCAAATAATTCCAAGAATAAAGTAATTGCTTCATCTCAGAACGTTAAGCAATACTTATAAAACCGATGATAAAAGTGGAAAGTACACAATATATATGAATCAAAATAACAAAGATGAAGATACTTGTCTAAATAAATAATGCAACAGTAACAATACTTTCTCTTAGGAAAAGAGAGAACTTGTTTACATTATTTGCATTCAGACTAATGTTCTCATTTTTTTTGTTATTATCACAACGTTTCAACCGTTATACCCTCCTGGCCTTCTTCAAGTATCTGTCAATCCAGGCAACCTGCAAGAGATTTTGAACAGAACACTTTATTTAATCTACACGGGTAGATAGTTCTGTTTCTGCTGTTAATGTCTAGGGATATTTCATCTTGTTCTTTTTAATAATGTTCAGTTATTACTAATCCTGTTTCCCCATTGGACAATAGTTGAGCGGAATATAAAGGGTAACTAACTAGGTCATCTGTTGAGATGACCTCCATGTGTCATCATAGGATTTTCAGTTGTACATATAGTAGAAAACACAAAGTGTTACTCTATGGGTTCCCACACTTTCCATCTGATTCAAAATAATTAGGTCTCATCCATTGTTTGGTATGAAGGATCTTCTGCATGACGCCATTGCAGTTCAATGCCACAAATATGGTCTGTTAGATTCTATCATTGAGAACACCCAACATCCTGCTGCCAATGTCTTCATTGTAATCCTAGTAGGGGTGTCTTTTGGGTGCTATGCCATGCCAAATGACAACCTGTGATTTGGTTCCATGGTTTTGAATTTAGAGTTGCCCTTCTCCTAGACTGATTGCCAGTCACAGCTAGAAAGCCTGATCTGCGCTACTATTTAACCCATATTTTGGGAGAGAAGAGATGGATTCAAACCTTTCCTATGGCTATTTGTGCATAAGTGTCACCAATCTTTCATTCCAAAATGCAGTCCATTACACTATCTGGACATCACTATAAAGAGATGTTGATTTAAAGAATGTTTAACAAATCCTTCTATTCCCATCTGCATTTCCCCAATGAAATGTTTTTTTTTTAAGTACAACATTGACACAACCTCTACAGCAAATATTAAATATTTTTTATCAAAGTTTTCAATAGTTATTTAAATATACTTAAAAGATAACTTGTCTATCTGTCAATCTGAATGTATAAAAGATGAAAATATTAGTGGAAAACTTGTTACAGCAATAAACAGGCCTGCCGTTATGCAGAAACCTGATCCCCGAAAATCATTTGGGCCCCAAAATGATGTAAACTAATTTTAGTGCATAAATTCTTACCCCTTGACTTATAGCCTGTTTTCCCCCAGCTCAAAACACTTTGGTGACAAGCCAGGCAATGAAGCAAGAGGTCTCACTAATTTTGTTAATATTTCAGTTTATTTACATCATCCCCAGAACATTATAAATGGGATTGAGTTTCTTTCACTGATGAAGTTCTATAATTAGCATTATGACCAGAAATAATATTTTTCCCCATGTTACTATAGATTGAAAACTACAGATCATGAATATTAAAAAATAAAAGAATTATTAAATTTTATAAAAGTTAGTAAAGTGGTCT
>CAHIKZ030004203.1:422500-450000 GCA_903632075.3 Acanthosepion pharaonis
ATAAAAGGCAGGATGTGTGTGTGTGTAATGAATGCAAGGCCGCAATATTCAACCGATTTCCACCAAAATTTACATGCACATGCTCCAAGTTAGCAGAAAGGCCAAAACTGACTTTGCATTTCCCAACTCCCATCGATAGTGGAAATAATCAATTTTTTCATGCTTCTACAGCAGTTTTCATGTAGTTTGCGACCATTTTGTACTGGCCAGAGTGAGAGCCAATAGCTGGCTGCCATGAATAGGCAGGGAGATTCTATTGGCCAGCATGAGAGCCAACAGCTGACTGACATGAATGTTAACTAGCATGCTAGCATGCAAAAAAAAAAAAATCGATAGCTGCATTCGTCACAAGTGGGAAAAATTTAAATCTGCATGGCACTTTACTCCAATTGGCTCATTTGCTTGCTTAAACTCAACGTTGATTCTGATTCCGCAGAACTGGGTTGGGTGTGAAAAAGTATTTGTTGTTAACAAATCTGAAGCACTGCTGAATTGATGGTGGTTTATATAGTGTAGGAGTGGCTCAAAAATGAACAATTGATAAAAGCCATAGGGAACTTTTCTAATTGGTCAGGAAATATTTTTATGACATTTTCATTTTTTTTTTAGAATTGAATGCACAAAACCAGCCTAAAATTAAGCCAGTTTGTGTCATCTGAACAGTAACTGTGGAGGTAAGCATTTCTGTTTTTACAGAAAAGTGTGAGTTCCCACAGACTGCAACATATGTTTGTGTGTATGTAAGTATTTTAATCTCTGTATGTTGATCTATGTGTGTGTGTGTGAGTGTCTGTGCATTTGAGAGAGTTTGTGTATCTCTGTGTGTGTATGCAGGTTTGGCTCAATGTACTGGCAACTCAAGCAGTTGTCCAAGCTACCATCAAGGCTGAGGGTGACATCAATGCTGCCATGTCATGTGTTTGGAATCTTCCAAAACTAAAACTTATAAAAACATACTTGTGGTCATCCATGTCATAAGACAGATTAAATTCTTTGGTCATTTTGTCAATAGAAAATGATCTTGTAAAGCAGATAGGTGTAGAAAGTGCAATGAAAACATTTGCAGATCTAAAGACTAGAAAAAATGTTTTCAGTAGGATAATGAATATTTTCTTTAGCTTGTATTAAGTTGTATATTGTAATAAATTTGTTATTCTACATTTTCAGTTTTTGTCTTTGTGAAAATTTTAAAAAATTATACTTGTAATGGTGCTAAACTTTAGCTTTCCCCAGAGTTTCAGCAACTCTTTGGCTGTCATTGTGTGCATGTATTTGCAATTGGGTAGCATGATGACATAATAGCAAAACATATTTTCCTGTTTCTAAATATATGATGAATGGAGATACAGTGTAGCACAGTGGGTGCCAACTTAGAAAATGAAATTGGTAAAATAAATATCCTGAGGAAAAGCATGAATCCAACTCTCCTAATATGGAGAGTTGGATTTTCACATTACCAAAATGGGATTTTGAAATTCAAATAAAACATTCTTGTTATTGGTGAAATTAGCCATTTCCATACATGTAGCATTTGGTATTCATTAACTAAACAGTGGTGGAAATTTATAAAATCTTTTACTTAAAACAGTTTTTCAGGAAATCAAACTTCTCAAGTCCACAAACTGTTATAGCTCTTTCTAATTCTGATGTGAGTTTCCATCCAAATCTTTTGGATTATATCCTTTTTGATTACATCATTACTTTCATTCCTAGTTACATGTGCTAACCATTTTTGTTGTTGCTGCTTTTGGAAGTCTTCAACTGATGTGGCTTTTGTTATTTGGTAAAGCTCATTATGATTTTGTCGTACTAATCTATAAAGTCTGATGAAAGATTGTCTTCTTTAAGACCTAAAAAATGATTCCTTCTCTTGAAGCCATTTTTAATCATTGATCTGACAAAAGTACTGCATGATGCATAGAAAGAAGGTGGGTGCTGCCCAGTACTGTGCCTACCCACTCAGCTTTAGTAGTTCAGTAAGAAGTAATAATAAACAGAATGTTAGTACTGACAGCACATTTTAGAATGACACCTGAACAATTTCCTCTGTTCACAATATAAATATATGATATTTTAAAGTTTTGTTTCTACATATACAATTAAAATGGCCCGGTGGTTAGAATTTTTGTTTTCCAACCATGAGATATGGGTTCAAATCTCTGCATGTTCGATAAGTCAGGAAAATGATTTCTTTATATTATCAGCTTTGGGAGATGATTCCAGCATGTAGCATCTTTGGAAAGTGCCTGAAAACAATACCATAGGTTAACCCAAGGTTTGTGAGTGAAGTTGGGTATATGGAAATGTTCATTGATGACTGTGTTGCATGAATTCACAAGTCAACATGACTGAGAATTTGAGTGTACTGGCCATGTTCAAACTGTTGATCATGCCACATGATGCATTCTCTCATGGAAACTGTAACTAAAGTTTGCTCAGTATAGTTGCAGTATAAACCAGTTAGGCTCTGTGGATGTAGAATAAACACAAAAATGCCTGAGCAGGTGTCTGCAACAGGAATGAGTAGCTGCTTTAGCAGACAGGTATACACAGAAACAAGTGGCCAGATATTATATAGGGTGTTCCAATAACTTGGACTGATTTTAAATGTGAATTAACTTTAAGTGTCTAATGATTTTTTCTTTATCTTTCAGATTTAACAACTTAAGTCTTTGGCAATTTCAAACCTGGAAAGATTAACAATCAAACAACGTATTAAAGTTATTGAAACCTATTACGAAAATGGACATTCAAACAGAAATGCATTTTGCACACTTTGTGATTTTTTTGGTCAACATAATTGACCAACCAAGAGTACAATTGGAAATGATGTAACATTGTTATAGAGAGGTTCAGTTTCTGTGCACAATGACGAATAAAGGTGTCTGGATTTTAGGCTAAATTCTCATGCACTGCAGCAATGTTTTCAACTGAACGGTGTAAACGAGCATGCAATGGTGTTTTCACATCTGCCACCAACCCAGTTTGTTTGAATTTATGTGCAATTTTTCCAATTGCACTCTTGAAACTTTAAGATGTTGTTTGTTGGTTGAAATTGCCAAAGACTTAAGTTGTTAAATCTGAAAGAAAAAGAAAAAAATCATTAGACACTTAAACTTAATTCACATTTAAAATCGGTCCAAGTTATTGGAACACCCTTTAAAATTAAAGATGGAGTGTTTTTTACGGTATTATTTTTTTATTTATTTTGTTATGATAGGGATAAACCTAGTGATAATATCTTAGTTATAGAGGTGGTTATCCAATCACATTTAGAACATTTTCAAACAATGAAGATAAGCATATATGTCTAAACATTATTTTTGAGTTCACAATGAACCAAAACAATAACAGCACAATAACAGCAATGATTTCTCTTAAGATGTTCATTCAATTTTTATTTTTAAGTTTTTATTGAAATACCATTATAAAAATTAATATGAATATATGAATTAATAATAATAATAATAATTAAAAATTAATTCATATGAATATAATAATGATAACAGATAGAATGAAGTGTGAAGGTCACCCAACTACTTGATTGCCATTCCTTCTGGCATTTTAAAATATTATTTTTCATGCTTAAAATTAATTTTTTTTTTACTTTTATCCATTTTTTTTCCCATAAACCTAAATATATCATTAATCTGATCAGAAATTTGAAAAAAGGCTTCACTGTAAGATGACGTCAAATGAAATATATTATCAAGAGCTATATATTTTACTTGGTCTTATAAGTCAAAAATATATATTTTTAAATTTCTTACAAAGTTCAAAGAATATGTCAGGACTACTTTTGATAAAGATACAAAAGAACTTTGAGAATTGCTTCAATTTAATAGAAACAAATTGTAATGTTGACTCAGGATAGTCCCATAAAACAGTAACCTAATGGATTAATGTGTTGTGTTGTGAATTTTGAAACAGTAATTCTGAGTTCAATCCTTGACCTGAGTAATACAAACTCAGATCAGACTCAGTGTAAATAGAATGAGCAATAACCAAGCAGTACAAAAGAAAGAATAAAACAAATTTAGCTTAGTTTGGCAGATAGCCATAATTATAGAGCAGTCAAAGAGGATCATGCTCATGAGCAAAAACATTGTTTATAGCAAGAAATCTAAAAAGGAACTTAACACCTTAAAGAAAAACACTGCTGAATTGTTTTAATTTCTGGGATGAGTATAATGATTTGCATTATTTATATTCAGGCTAATAGTCTGAGGCAAGGACAGTGAAATGAGAAAGGTCTATCCATGTAAATTAAATAAAGGGTTCAATTCAAAATTCCCAGAAGGTTACCCAGTCTGACAGACACCTAAAGAATAGTGAATGGAAAAATGGCCAAAACAGTGTGATAACAACAAAGATGAGAATGATAGTTTGAAGGCAACCCTAAGTACTAAGCTAACAGCTTCTTTTCTCACACTTCTCGCTCATGGAAGTCTCTTCTGGCTTCTTGCTTTTCAGTCAATTTTGATCTTCAAAAATTGAAATGCAAGTTTAATCATTATCTTCTGTCTTTTTAATTCCTGTTCTTTTATTGTTCTCACTCCGTAATAATGTTTTTCCTTTTCTTATATCCTTTCTTACTCAGTAACCCCCTGTGTTTCAATGGCAGGTACTTTGCTTTTTAAGCCCTGCACTAAGTATCAAATAAAAATTTCCTGAATAATTATATTTAGCTGTAAATATACATGCTTAAATCGAAAATAACAAAGAAATTTTGCTAAAATCTACCATTTTGGAGTCATCAGCAATAAAAATTCAGATTCATTAGCGTCAAGGCAGCCATTACTGGCGTTGTTTGCATATATTTGCTGCTGAATTGACATTAACTTGTCTTGATTAGTGCACATGTAATGAGTCCTCAGTTGTGCAGTAATTGAAGCAAATAAGATCAGTAAAAAGGCCATTAACAAGGTAATCTTCTGCGCATGTCTATTCAGCAGCAAATGTATGCAAACAATGCCAGTAATGGCTGCTATGCCATAGAAGCCAACGGTGCAAATGAGTCCAAAATTTTATTGTCGATAACTCAAAAATGGTAGATTTTAGCAAAATTTCTTTGTTAGTTTTTTGAATTAAGCATGTACATTTACACCTAAATATAACTATTCAGGAAATCTTTATTTGATACTTAGTGCAGAGCTTAAAAAGCAAATTACCCTCAGTGGCTTTATTGCCTCGCTTGGGGTTAAATGACTAAAAAAAAAAAATACTGATCAAGGTGTAAAAAAAGAGGCTCTGATGATATATTAGGCACATAGAAAAGTTCCCAGCAGTCTTTTTTGAAAACTAAGTAATGAATTCAGTTTTGCCTACAGGTAATATTTTATCATTCAATTGATGTACTGATAGTAAAATAAATTCTGCACAAATTGATTCATTTGGAAACTAATGTTATGCAAATCAACTTATCTGTTGTTTATTTAGAGTGAAGCATGATTGCAATCTTTTTTATTTAGCATGAATTATATTTACAAAATATACAATCTGATTTTTATAAATAATGTGATTAACAATTATCAAATAAATATTTTTTTTAACCTTTAGCACTCTGCAGGTGACTATTTTCACCAAGCAAAATGTTAGTCCTACAAATACAAGTTGAATTTGAATTTCTTGATTGTGCAGTCATATCCTTCTATGGCAACACCTAAAATACTCTTGACTGAAATTGAGGGCCAGGCTACTGCAATTTCAAATATATAGAACTAATATATAAAACACTATATTTTGAGGGGATTCCCTATACAGTAAAAGAAGTATTACTTATAAGTGATGCAGAGTGCTAAATGTTAAAAATTAGAGGAAATAAAGATGAAAGTGCTTGCTAATTCAATGAATTTTGAACTGAACACTTTATTTAATCTACAAGGTTATATTGTTTTCATTCTACTGAACATATCTAGGAATAGCTTGTCTTGTTCTTATTTAGTACTGCTTGGTTACTGTTTTGATATGGGACAATAGCCTACTAGATTAAAGCATTGGTTTGTGAATTTGGATATATAGTAATTGTGTTTTCAATCCCTGGGCCAAGCAGTGTGTACTTGGGCACACTGGTAACAGGGCAAAAACTAATTGAGCTGCACTAAGACGAGTTATCCCTAGTCATGATCAGTGGAATGAGAGCAATCTACCCTGTAAATGAAATAAAAGTTTAGTTTAAATATTCTCTAAGGTTACCCAGATTGACAAGCACCTGATTACAGCTGGAGGGCACAAAAGCTGAAATGTTGTGATAATAACAACAAAGATGAGGACAATAGTCTACATGTAAATTTGGTAAATAACGATAACTCCTCATCCCAGAAATATAGACAAAAATCATAGTCAGCATTAACAAAGTTGATAGATAGATAGATAGATAGATAGATAGATAGATAGATAACAACAAAGATGAGGACAATCATCCACATGTAAATAACGATAACTCCTTATCCCAGAAACCCAGACAGAAAAAGATTAAAATCTCTCTTTTTTTAAGTTCAATTTATTTTATTTAGTCTTCATCAGATAAAAATAATTTACATAAAGTAAAAAATCTTTTATCTTAAGCTATACTATGACAATGCTTTTATACTGAAGATTTCAACTTTGTTTTTTGGAATTCTTTCGAAGTAGTCAAAAAACAAACGTATAAATAGATACATATATATATATATATATAAGTATAAATCCATGATATAAAAAGACAGAATGCATAGGTGTCAGCGAGAGGAATAGGCCAAGACAAACTATGAATTGGAGATACCAAAACCAAGTAGGTAGTATTTTAAGAGTGGAAGAAAAATGTGACACTGAAATCTGAAGTCACATTCGAATAGTGCAAGATGTCTTCCAAAAGCTAAGCAAAAAATTAAGAAATGGGAAAATTCTGTTAGAAACAAAGAAAAAAGTGTTGAACAGTTATTTTACAGTTGTATACATAGACTAAGTGCAATATTTAAGGTAAACAAAACAAAAAACTTGTCTATATTTTAAAAATATACAGAAAATATAATAATATCAAAAAATCGTGATATTTCTATTTTTTGGGTGTGGATAGATTTTAACATAGTGGGAGAAAATAGTAAATTTTTACAATTATATTCTAAGAATCACATCTAAAGTAATTGTTAGTAAAGAATAAGGCTTTACAATTTTAAACAGTTTTGCATGGTTAAACATGAGGAATTTTTGCAAAAAATATGAATAGAAATAAATAACTTTTTCCATGCTTGTCACAAATTTGCATATTTTAAAAAGTTAAATTTTAAAAATATAATCTGGTTTTATATAACAATAAAAAAAGAGAAAAAAAAAAACTACAATATTCACAAACTAGAGACAAAAAAATGTAGGTTATTGGTTTGATTGATTTGTTTTTATGACTTATCAACCTTTTGCAAGCTATTTAAAGCCAGAAATATTTTTTTAGATTGTAAGAAATTTTTTGGAGATAATAATTATTTACTGATACAAGTCCTACTAATTAATCCATAGCTGTGGAGAAAAGAAGTGTATTAATACCTTTTCCAAGGATATTCGTGTGTAAGTGAATAGAACAAAACCAATATGGAATTGGGACTTGGCTCTCCAATTAACCATTCTGAGTCATTATCCATTACACTACCCACACATCCAAGCTTACAGCACCTGGTATTCCCAAGCAGTCACCCACCAAGGTATTGACCAGGCTTGACGTTGCTTAACTTCGGTGATCGCACGGGAACTCGACTCTCTGATTAACAATTTCAAGCCATTGCCCATTACACCACCCACACATCCAAGCTTACAGCACTGGTATTCCCAAGCAGTCACTGATCTAGGTATTGCGGAGGCTTGATGTTGCTTAACTTTTGTAACTGTACGAGAACTAATATTTCAACATGATATAGCTGGAAGCCATACCACATGCACATCCATGCTTACAGCACCTAGGTACTGACAAGGATTGGTATTGCTTAACTTTGGGGATCATATGAGAATTGGTGTTTCAATGTGATATGGCTATAGGCCCTTAGGTAGCTGGGTCATTTTAATTTGTTTGCAATATAATTCACCAGGAAATTTTAAAGATTTTAATTCTTTAAAATATGTAAATTACTCAGAAGCATGAAGTGATTTTAAGGGAGCCATTCATTTTTTATTAAAATGTTTCAGTTTGTGATAAAATTGGTTATTTTTAACTTTACATTCAAACACTGTCTATCATGACCACTTAAACTATAAATTAGGACAAAAACTTTCTAGAGTATACAAATAAAGTAAATTTAAGGTAATATTCTTAGATTTTACAAATGTTGCTTATCATAACAGCATTTAAAATAATGTTTGCTGATTAAAAACTTTACAATATTCTGATGCATTACTATCCAAAATTAATTAAAACAAAATTATCAAATACATTCTTGTTTTTTGTTTTTTTCTCAAAGGAAATAAATTCTATTGTTTAAAATAATGTTAAAGAAATAAGAAAATTTCAATTGAACAATAAAAAGAAAGACTATTTACATCAGATGTAAAAATTTGCCAGTCATTTATTAAGTTAATTTAAAGAAAAAAATACTTTCCTCGCAAGTAAAATAAAAAAAGAAGTTATCAGAAGAGGGAGGTTAAATATACAGCAGCCATGATGGCTCTTTCACAGAGCCGAGCCTCATTGCTTGATTTAAATACCTTCAGGGTTGAATGGAATGAAGCTTTTGTCATGACACAAAATGAAGGAAAAAAAAAATGAATGTAAATTAAAAAGCAAAAACTGATCCTTTAATTTTAAGGAATTAAAATTAAAAAAATTAATTCAATTGTCAAAAAGACTGAATTACTGCTGATTATATCAGATCATTAAATGATGAATTATCTGCTTTTAGGAATTTTCAATAATTTATGAAAATGTGTTTTAGTGCTAGGCAGTTTGCTAATGAAACTAAAATAGAACAGATTGAACTAAAGAGAATAAAAGCAAAAGGAAAAAAAGAGGGTGGAGGGTTTAAATGAAGACATGATTAATCCGAAGCAGATTTGAAAATACGGAGTCACCATGTAAGCCAAAACTATACATAAAAATGAACTTTTGTGTGTGTCCCCAGTAGAAATTGAAATATTCTGTTAGTCAACAGAGTTTTAAAACTTTATTAATACTTTTAAGAATTTCTCAGTCAAAAGTGTGTAGTGGTGATATCCTACCAATTTGTGTGTAATCAACTATAAATATGCTAGGTAGTAGAGTTGGTGAAAATGTTCAGTCAAAAATTAATAAACTATCAATAAAAGCAATTTATAGCTTGTTCAGTGCAATGTTCATTCATCAAAATAATAATTTATCAAATAAAAAGGAAACTAAAACTAATTTGGAAATAAATCACCAATAAACATAATTTATAACAAAAATGGATTCAGAAAAACAATACTTGTGTTAAAATTAAGTTTTTTTTTCTCTTTTTTAATTTCTGAAATGATACAAGTCAGTTAGTATAAACAAATACAATACAAAATTGGTTTATCTTAAAACAGGTTAAAGCTTTTAGGAATTATGATTTATTACGTATATTATTATTATTTTCATATTTTTTTCACAATTAGTTATAGTTATAAATGCTCAAAATATAAATATTTTGAAATTTAAAAAGATTTTCTAACAAATTTTCTAACAGAATTTTCTTCACTTAAACTTTTATTTAAGATCCATTTGGAAGTTTATTATAAGAGAAACCCGGATATAAGAGAGATTTTCTCTGGTCCCAAATTAGAGCCTGTGTTAATGTATATAAAATAGACCAAACCCGGATATAAGAGAAACCCGGATATAAGAGATTTCTTCTCCGGTCCCGGAAACTCTCTTATATCCGGGTCACACTGTATTATAAATTGCTTTAAGCATCGAAATCAGTGTTTTATTCTACTGTTCCTTGCTTCACAGGCAGGAGCTTGTATGATTCCTATCTTCTTCTTACTACAGTGTAACCCGGATATAAGAGAGTTGTCGGGACCGGAGAAGAAGTCTCTTATATCCGGGTTTCTCTTATATCCGGGTTTGGTCTAATTTATATACATTAACACAGGCTCTAATTTGGGACCAGAGAAAATCTCTCTTATATCCGGGTTTCTCTTATATCCGGGTTACACTGTACTACTTCATCATCTTTTATGTGCTCTGTTTCTTCAGGTAATGGGTGATCGTGGCTATCCATAGCTTCCTATCCTTTGTAGATATTAGTAATGTTTATTTTTACTATCTCTCCTAATCCCTGTTCTACCAACCATTTACACAAGCTTATTGGGTAGGTTACTTGCTGCTTTCCTCTGTCTCTCTTGCCTTCAGTATGTCTTGTCAGTGTCATATTCTCCAAGCCCTCTTTCCTCGTTATGTGTCTTAAAAATTTCTACTATCTCTTTCTGATTCTAAGTAGAAGTGTCCTTTTCATTTCCATTTTACTTAAACCATCTGTGTTACTCACATATTCAGTCCATGGTACTTTCAGCATCCTCCTGTAGAACAGCATTTCTGTTCCTTCAAATCTTCTCTTTAGAGGAGGATTAATATTACACATCAAACACTCTTTTCTTTGTTTCTAACGATTGTTTTCCTGTTTCTTTATATTTTGCTTAACTTTTGGAAGCCACTTTCACTATTCTAATGCACCTTCAAATTTTGGTGACCTATTTTCCATCCACTGTTAAAACATTTCTGAGATACTATCATCATCATCAGCTACCTTCTATCAAATCAGACAATGAAACATTAAATGGATATATATATCTTTTTTCATCAAACATAATTAGAGTTAGTCTTCTGAACTGTCTGCATAACATGTTCTACAAAATTTTATCATTTAATTGAAGAAAAATAAACATCCTGTTCCAAATAAATTTATTTTATTAACATTAATAAAGAAAGGATTTCTTTCTTACAACAAAGAAAGAGATAAAAACAAAATGAGAGAATGATAGGAACAGTTTTAAATTTATAGGTTTTCATTGCTTTTAGAACTGAAAAAAAGAATCAAATTAACAGTAAGATTTAACTCTTAAATGTCATTAACACAATTCATTTGTAATGTTTAGGCAATGAGACATTAATTCACTGTTTCAATCAGTTGCTGTATTTACTTAGAACTTTCTTTAACTCTACAGGCATTTATAAATAAAGTGGAATAATAAATGCAAAAGTAGTAAAAAATTACATTTAGAAATTGAGTGAGTTCTTGATGTTTATGAATGAGTCCAATTTCATTATTAGGTTTGCTTATCAGACAGTGAATTCATTTTGAGAGTGGTAAATTTAATCCGATCACATGACACATGGTTTTATGTAAGTTTTTTATTTTATTTATAGAAAAGAATAAAATTTAACAAAATCTGTACATAAAAAAAAATGATAATAGTCTTGACTTTTAATTACAAAGTGTTTTACTTTGTGTTTCAGTCAGCCACTAATTTGTCTTAAAACACACTAGTATGGTTACCCAGCATTGTCCAGATTTTCAAAGGTATTCAATCAGTGGCTAATTTTATTTTGGTTGAGTCATTTTTAACAAACACACATGATGGTATTTACTCTGTCTCCCCACGAAGACAAGGTGTGACACAAGATCAGTTTTTAAAGTGGGGATCCAAGCGCATACATCCGGGCTAGGAAGAAAAATTCCCCAAGCCCCTGCAACTGTCGGTTACACTGGCCTCGGTGCGAGCACCAATCCCTCTCACTGGTGCAATGAGAGGGTTCGGCCCCGGGCAGCTGTTCCTCAGGGCTGGGCACCTCTTCAGTATAATTTTCCTCAGTTGTGACTCAGTCCTTTGAGGGAGCTGCCCCTGAGCGCACTCTGGCCAAAGACAGAGACGCAACTGAGAGAAGGTAAACAGGGTGTTATAAACTACTCAAGAGTTATTTACACAAACAAACACACACAAAATTTGGTAAATGTAATCAGTGAACAGTTCTTTGTCTATCTTAATAGCAGAGCAGAAAGTCAGTCTTTAAGAATATCTTGGAAATACCTGGTGAAATGACAATCCTCTCCTTCGTTTGCACCTATCAGTTCAGCCACTTTTTCCAGTTGTACCAACATGATAATTCTGATCACGACAGACATCTCTTTGTGTCTGTTCATAATAATTGTAATATGTCCTCAGTGAGGCTAAGTCTTTCTTCACTAACAAAATGAGGTAGCTTATAGCCTCTGACAAGTTTGGTTCCAATGAGTAATGGTGTCTCTGTAATAGCATGTTAAATAAAAGTCTTCTATTACTCTTCTTTCTATAATTTCTGCTATCATCATGGATCCCTACAAAGCATGTGAACTTGATGGTATCCCTGCAATAGTTCTAAAGAAATGTCTTCCTGTTCTCTCTAATCTCTACAATAAATGACTTGCTGCTTCTTGCTTTCCTGCTTGTTGAAAATTCTCTTTTGTAGTTCCTATTTTTAAGAACTCAGGCAAAATCTGATCCTTCTATCAACCTATTACCTCTTTTTGGCAAAGTCAAAGATATTCTAATAAACTCCAAATTGATTAAGCATCTCACCTTGCAGGGTCTTCTTTCAGATAAACAATATGGCTTTCATTTCTCTAGGTCAATTGCTGATGTATTAACAATTATTGCAGAAAGAGTCTATCAAGCGCTAGATAAAAATGGTGAAACTTGAGCAGTTGCTTTAGTTATTATGAAGGTATTTGACAGGGTTTTGGCAAGCTGTTCTTCTTTGCAACTTGAAAGTTTATGTTATTTCTGAACAAATTTTTCATTTGATTTTATCATTCTTATCTAATCATGAAATGAAAGTTATCTTGAATGGCCACTCTTCTAGATCTTTTTATATTAATGTGGATGTTTCCCAGAGCTCTATCCTTAAACCTACTTTGTTCCTAATTTTTATTAACAACCTTCTTGATGTCATCAGCTCTCAACTCAGTATTTATGCCAATGACACAACTATTTAACTCCCATCTTAATGGTAAGTCTGTTAGGTTCAATATAGTCAAATTGGCAGCTGATCTCAAAATTGACATTCAGTCTGTTGTTAATTTTAATACATCCAAAATGAAACTGCTCTGTTTGGTCTTAGAGAACCTTTTTTACCTTCCATCTGCATTGCTGATGCTAACCTCCAGGAGAGTGACTCATTGTACCTTCTCAGCTAATGTTTTCCACTAACATAATAATTATATTGAATCAATTGCTAGGTCTGCTGCTTGGAAATTTGGTTCATTGTGTCATGCCAGACAATTTGTCTTGCCAGAAACTATCTTACACATTTATAAGTCTACAATTCGTCCATGCATTAAATATTGCTGCTACATCTGGTCTTCTGTGTCTGCTATATATTTAGAAATTCTTGACAAAATCCAAAGAAGAATCTGCAATTTTATCAGTCCTGAGCAGGCATCTCATCTTCAATCACTTTCCCACCACTGTAACATAGATTCCCTGTGCTTTTTCTACAAACATTTTCATAGTAATTGTTCTAATGTTTCCTCTTTGGTACCTCAGATTTATGAGTTTAAGCACAGTACTAGATTGGCAGTTAGGTCTCATCATTTTACTGTTGAAATTACTAGATAAGTTCTATGCTAACAGTTCCTTCTCTTGCCCTTTTTGCTTGTGGAACTCTCTTCCTGCTTCTTGTTTCCCAATCAACTTTGATTTTCAAAAATTTAAATGAAATGTCAATCGTTATCATGTATCTTCATAATAATTCCTGTCCCTTTATTATCCTCTCTTTTTAAAAATGTTTTTCTTTTTCAAGCATTAAATAGTTTTTCTTTTTCTCAGATTCTTTCACACTCAGTAAACATTTGTGTCTTAGTGGCTTTATCACTTTGTTTGGGGTGAAATGATTAAAAAGAAAAATAAAGAAATTATTGGATAAATCAAAAGGAGGTATTGCTTCTTTTTGGAATTAAAATAAAAAAGGCAATTTTGTGTGAAATTTGTGGGAATTTGCATGGATAGTGGAATGGTTAGCTTTGAATTTAAAACCAGCCTGGAGATAGATGGTCTCTGATAAGCTGTCTTGTACTAGACACATCACTGTTGCCATAGCTGCAGTACATGTGATGCCCTATGACCCTATGAAAATTTATTGGATTTCCTATTAAAATTTTCTGATGAATCATAATTCTTAAGTTAATGATTGAATAAGCTCCTTGCAAGTTCCATGACCATAAAATATGCATGGAAAATTCCCTATTTCATCGTTAAATATTTGAGCTTAATGACTTTCATGAAATATTGCAATAACAATCATAAGTATCAATGCAGTTTATTATTTAAAGAAGTAAGAGGGTACAAATGAAAAGATTCAATGTTGATATGGTTTTCCATTTCACTTAAGCAGATGTTAAATGCATGAGAGCATTATTACCTCTTTATTTCTTTTCTATTATTATTTATGTTTTTTGTTTCTTACTATAACTAAACACCATCTCTGATATATATTTTTCTTCTGGCTTTTCAATTAAAACAGAATGGTTCATTGTTTATCTGAGGTAATGGCAGGGTATCACACATGTTTTAACAAACTTACTAATGGAGGGACAGGCAAAATTATAATAAGATATTAAAAAAATAATGTATATACATATGTATAAATATATGCCACAAAAAGCCTTGATATAAAATTTTATGAGAAATAACCAAATAGTTTGTGAGCTTTTAGTGTCACGGATAACTGCATCTATAGTGAGGCAGAAACTGCTGTTTATTGACACGATTAATGACTCTTGCAAATAAAATATAACAATAGAGACATCTTTAGAAGCAGGGGAAAAGAAACAAAGAAAGAAGTTGAGAAACGTTCTCTTGTTTGGTAATAAATCAGTCAAACTTTTAGAAAAGGGAAATAAATTTATTTATGAGTTGAAAACTGATAATATTGCTTGCTCTATGTCAATCAATAAACATGAAGACAGTAACATGAAAGGGAACAAATAAAAGATGCAGATGTTTTCAAGAACCAGCAGAACGGTAAAAGATTCTGATTTAAAATCGCACGCAGCCTATCAATTTTGATTACTCATTGCAAGGAGAACATAAAGTGACAACTAAATGCAAACAACACTGCTTTCCTCTTGCTGTTATAGTAACACAAGAAAAGCTCTTTATACATGCACTCACACATACATGCATGCAGACAGAGAGATGTAGGGAGCATGGAGTCTTTTGCTGTATTGCATGGCGTTAAATGAAATCCAGTCAGTCAGTGTAGCCTACCCACCAACCCATTTCTGAAGACAATAAACGCAAACATGACTCACAAGTTTTTGGGGTTTTTTTTAGGCGATCAAAAAACAAATAAACAAAAATGACATCAAACCTATTTCAAATTTCAACTCTGTCAAAAGAAGGCAGATATCCATGTTACCTGCTGATGGTGTGAAACAGTGAAAAGAAAGCAAAGAATGAGATGTCAGGAGCCTTTTAAGGGCTTGCTTAACACACAAAAATAATAAATTCAGAATTCTCATGAGTTATTAAAAATGAAAAGTAAACCTAAGAAACAAGGTTTTGATTTCCACTTAAGCTCTTTTCAAAATTCATTAAGATTCTGGAAATAGAAATTAGATTCTGGAAATAGAAATTAAGATTCTGGAAATAGAAATTAAGATTCTGGAAATAGAAATTAAGATTCTGGAAATACAAATTATTTCACCAAAGTAAAGCTATCATAATAATGGAAATTAAAAATGCTTTTTTGATAATTGTAATGTTTTGAAATTACTACTGATGGAAAATTAAATAATATTTTCAAAATTTACTACAGAAATACTTTAGAAGATGATAGTTGATTTAATAGATTTGTTTACACTTAAAAATGTTTATTTTCAGTGTTTTTATTAATTTTTATTATTTATTTTATTATTTACCTAGTCTGTATAAATTTAAGCACAATACTTGATTGGTGGCAAAGTATCATCATTTTACAGCTGAAATGGCTAGATGTAACCATATGTTGTATGCTAACAGTTTCTTTTCTCTTACTTCTCACATGTAGAAATCCCTTCGGACTTATTGTTTTCCAGTAAACTTTGATCTTCAAAAATGTAAATGCAATGCCAATCGTTATCTTCTGTTTTCTTAATTTCTGTTCTTTTATGGTTCCCTCTCCTTAATAGATTTTTCCTCATATTCTCTAATATTCAGTAGCCCCTTGTGTCTTAATGACCTTGTTACTTTGCTTGGGGTAAAATGCTTAAAAAAAGTTGATATATAGATGTCAAAATCAAACAAGTGGAAAATATGACCAAAATGTGAAGGAGCAGTGAAAGAGCAAAAGATTGTCTTCCAAAAACTAAGCAAAGTATTAAGAGATAGGAAAATGTCTTTAGAAATAAAGGAAAGAGTACTGAACTGCTATGTAGTATCTAATATCCTATATGGCAGGAAATGCTGGACAATGTCTTCATACATTTCATAAACTAAGCCTAGTGTTAAGAGATAGGAAAATATCCTTAGAAACAAAGGAAAGAGTGAAGAAATGCTATGTAATATCTAATCTCATATATGGCAGGGAATTCTGGACAATTTTATCATGCCTTTCATAAACTAAGAAAAGTATTAAGAGATAGGAAAATGTCATTAGAAACAAAGAAAAAAGTGCTGAACTGCTATGTAATATCAATCCTCCTAGAAGGCAGTAAATGCTGGACAATTTCCTCACAGATGAAAAGATGACTTGAGGCAATAGAAATATGGTTTTACAAAATGATTCTGAGAATACTGTAGATGGAGTGTGTAAGCAACAAGGAAGTCTTCAGAAAAATGGAAACAAAAAAGAACCATTATATGCAGAATTAGAAAGACACAACTGAAATTTCTAGTACACATAACAAGGAATGAGAGCTTGAAAAATTTGACATTCACAGAATATATCTAAAGCAAAAGGATGATGGTGAGGCAGTGCACTATCTACTTGAAACCCTTATGTGAAATGATTGCGGACATGTAGTGGGAGGGATGGTAAAAAGACAAACATTACTAAAGGATAGGAAGTTGTGAAGAGCCATTATTTCCCAAATCCTGAAGAGACATAGCACATAGAAAAAGATTAGATTGAATCATAAATAATTTCTGTTTTGGGAAAACAATTGTAATGACAAATGTATCATCCTAACTAGCCATTCCTTAAATATATCATAACAGGTGATGAAAAATGGGTTCCTTATGATAATGTCCAATGCAAAAGGTGGTGGATTGATGAGGATAAACCTCCATAACTGATTCCAAAATCTGAAAAAAAGTAATGTTGTGCATGTGGTGGGATTATCAGATGTTGTTTATTAAGAGT
Source organism: Acanthosepion pharaonis (assembly GCA_903632075.3). NCBI lineage: Eukaryota > Metazoa > Mollusca > Cephalopoda > Sepiida > Sepiidae > Acanthosepion > Acanthosepion pharaonis. The sequence continues at coordinate 439,782 of CAHIKZ030004203.1, forward strand.
CCTTAACATGCAAAAAAAGAAAAAAATTTAATGCATATTAATATGTCCTGCAGCTGCAACATGTCTATAAAAGTTTTTTTTCAAAAAGTGTCCTGTATTTCTCAGTAGGAAAAATGTTGTTTTCCTCCATGGCCAAACATGCAGCAAGAATAACATGGGATAAAATTTTAGAACTTAGTCTGTTCTACTCTACCTGCTATATAAACCCGACTTTGCACCAAGTGATTATTACCTTTTTTGCTCACCGTAAAATTGACAGGGAAAATTTTCCCTAATGAAAACCAAATTTCAAGTGTTTGTTGAAAGCATTTTTCACATCAAAACCTGCTGAGTTTTATTCAAAAGGTATTGAAAAGCTGCCTGATAAGTGGCAACAATCGTTGAAAATAATGGTGAATATATAACTGACTAAAATGTAATTGTACTTTATTTTTTAAAGAATAAAGTTGTTAAACAAAAATGGATATTATTTATGATTGAACCTTATACATAATACTGTGTAAAAATCAGTTAAGGCATGTTAAATCTGGCAATCAATTTGCAAGATTTACTGAACAGCAGCAGCAGAGATGCATTCCATTGACCATTGTGGGGGTTTGTACCTCCTGGGTTCACTGGTTATAGATCTTCAGGTGTCTGGCAAGTACAGCAGCACAGATTGACAGGAACACAACTTACTAAAGTGTATGCAGGTAAGATCATTGTTAACTTGACAATCTTGGTAGCAACACCTGGGTCTCATTGTGACATTTCATGTGACTGACAAGACCTGCTTGGATAAACAGATGCAATTGCATTCTAAACATGAAAATTGAGGGATATTCTTATCAATGACTTGTCCCTTCCTATTTTTTTTATCAATTCACCCCAAGCAAAGCAATAATGCCAGTAAGATGCAAGAGGTTCATGGGAGTGAAAGGGAATGAAAAAACTTTAGAAAGAACTGGAAATCCAATTCTAAACAGGAAACAAGAAATAAACCTCTACTCTTGTTTAAAAGACAGAGAATGAGTTTGAACCAGGTGATAGGCAGATTCATTTTCTTGTTGTTTGTTCTTGAAATTTTGGATTGTTGGAAAAATCTTCATCCTTTCCTGAATGTTAGATCTCTACAGGTGTCTGTCAAAATCCATTTTAGTTGAGTTCTTAGGGAAGTAAATGTCAGTTAAAATTTCATAGAGGATTACTTCTTTATTCCAATACACTCATACCACTTACTTTAATGGTTGGATGTTATTTAACTCGAAACATTATCATAACAACTACATTGATGAAGAAAATTAATCGTAAAGTTATTAATGAAAAAACTTGATTGAAGTCTTGCAGGGAAAGATTTATTTTCCACTCTACAACCTCATTTCCCACAAGCACAATGTTGTTGCTACTCTGTTGCTATTTTTATAGCAAATGTTCAGATGAGCTCCATTTTTTAATCCCACCAGTTCAGAACTTTACAGCTAGGACAGACCATACTGTTTCCCTAAAGTTGAATCCCCATCATTTCAACCATTGTAAGAAGGAATTTCCATGCAGATAGCAATTTCCCAAGAACTGCTACTTTGTGCAACAGACTCCTGCATGAGAGTGTTTCCTTGAATCTTGACCTTGTTATCTTCCTAATCTCCACTTCCTGCCACCTTCTTTTCTCTTCATATCCCAAATGTTATTCTTCATTACTATTTTGAATGTAACTGTGAGGGGATCTTGAGCCATATATGTAGTAAAATTTAGTAAATAATATTCATGTAACAAGTGTTAAATACTTCTAGTCTATATAGGTACTTTGCTGTTAAACTAGTAAGCTAGTCTTGGAGACTATCTTCATTTTTTTTATCCTTGCTTAGTGCTTTGGACTTTTAACCAACAGACCATTGTTATTTTAGTGAGTTTGATTCTCACTAGGTGTCTCACACTTGTGGCCTAAGTTCAATTAGAACTAAGTTCAATTTAATAAAATATGTTTATAAATAATATATATTTATATTTATTTACATATAATAAATGCTTGCTATTTAGAGATGTTTGTTTCACATTTTGGCATTTATCAGTTTATTGCCGCAGTTTGGAGAAGAGATAATATTTATATGGTTTATTTTTTTGTAGGTGTAGGTCATATTTTTTATATGGATAAATCCTATTTTTTGTACGTGTATGTCACCTTTTATGTACATGTATGTCATATATTTTGTACATGTATGTTATATTTTTTGTATGTGTTTGTCAGATTTTTTGGATGTGTATGTCACCTTTTTATGATGTGTAATGTTTTTGTACATGCTTGTTATATTTCTTTGTGTGTGTATGTCACATTTTTTATACATATATGTTATATTTTTTGTATATGTATGCCATATTTCTTGCACATATGTATATCACATTTTTGTACATGTATCTAATATTTTTTGTATGTGTATGTCATATTTTTTGTACATGTATGTCATATATATTTGTATGTGGATGTCATATTTTTTGTATGATGTTGGTAACCTTTTTTTCTACATGTTTGACATATATTTTTGTACATGTATGTTACATTTTTTGTATATGTATATCATATTTCTTGTAAGTGTATGTCATATTTTTTGTATGTGTATGTCATATTGTTTTGTACATGTATACCACCATTTTTGTATGTGTATGTCATATTTTTGTACATGTACATAACTTATACAAATAACTCATGTAAGCCTCAATATTTTATTTTTTAAAGTCAAAATAATTTCCATAAAATATACTCAACACAGAGCATCCAGTATTAAAAATATTGAAACAGCAGCAAAAGTTTTGTACATATATGAACTTCAATTTTGACAAACAAATCAGCTAATGCCATCTTTAACAATTTACACATAATTGAATGTGCACTTTGACAACTAAATCGCCCAGCACCACCCTCGACAATCAAAGAATCAACTGTTGTCATTATACTTTCAATAATATTACTTATTGCTTTTAAATGATAGCATATGTCATGTGCAATGCTGATGAAATGAGATGTCTATTGATTTTTATATTTTCAACGAGCTGCTAATTTCTCTTGAAATTTGGAAACTTCTCTGAGTTTGTATAGAAGTTAAATTAGTTTTTCTTGTCGAATACAAATTAATTTTGATATTTCTAAGTTTTCTTTGCTACATTTTATACATTATTTATATCTTTGTACAGCATTTACAGCCTTGTCAAATTTTCAAAACACGCTGGTGAATTTGAACAAAATGTCTGCAAAATGTAAAATTGCAATAATCGCTTTTCAAGTAAAGAAAACTCATACAATATATTAATTGTGAGATGTGTTAGATCATTTCACAGTTTTATAAACTGTATAAGCTATTCTCCTGTCCTGGGTATAACGATAAACTACATCTGGCAGCAAGGTCTCTGACCAGAAGTTTGGAGGTTTTGAGGAGTGTGAAACCACCTCTTAATTGCCGTTGTTCCTAGGTCCACCCTGACAAAACAAAACATTTTCCACTTTTTTTAAAACTCAACAATTTTTGTATAATAATCTAAAAAGTACTATTCAATTTTAAAAGACTTTTCTTTTTTTAATCATTTCATCCCAAGTAAGGCTATAAAGCCACTATGATGCAAATGGTTACTGAGAATGCAAAAGAAAAATGTTATTGAAGAGAGCGGACAATAAAAGAACAAGATTTGAGGAGACATTGATCATTGACATTGCAGTTAAATTTTTGAAGATTGTAGTTGACAGGAAAACAAGAAGCTGGAAGAGACTTTCACAAGTGAAGTGCAGGCAAAGAAACTATTAGCATAGAACTTATGGTTACATCTAGCAATTTCAACTGTAAAATGATGAAACCTAACAGTCAATCTAGTACTGCATTTAAATTCATGAAGTCAAGTTATGTGACACAAGGCCAAAATGGGGAATAGGGGAGGGCTGGTCTTCAGTCTGTTTTATCTTAAACTTACCTCGCCATCAAAGAGGAAAGTTCATCAGAACAATTTCCATGAAAATATTTATAGAAGAGACACAGGGTATCTATGTTATGATGGTTGGAAAGTGACTAAAGCTGAGATGCCAGGCAAGGACTGATAACATTGCAGATTCTTTGAATTTTTTCAAGAATCTCTAGATACATAAAAGAAGGCCCAGACCAGATATGGTAGCAATATGCAATGCATGGAAGAATGGTAGATGTATAAATATGTAAGATAGATTATGGTGAGAGAAATTGTCTAGCATGACACAGTGAACTAAACTTTCCTAGCAGAAGATCTATCAATTGATTCAATATAATTACTCAAATTCACTTCTGTGGAAAATGTTAGTTTGAAAAGGTACAATGATTCACTCTACTGGAGGTTAGCATCAGCCATGCTAATGGAAGGCAAAAAAGGTTTTTTAAAATAATTAGGATTAAAATGGCTAGACTATCCACAAAGACAGGAATGAATAGTTGTGTCATTGGCATAGATACCAAGTCAAGAACAGATGACATCGGGAAGGTTGTTAATGAAAATTAGGGACAAACTAGGTCTAACGATAGAGCCCTGGAGGACACTTGCATTAATATAAAAATCTATAAGCATGGTCATTCTAGACAACTTTCATTTCACAATTGGTTAAGAAAGATTAAAACAAATCAAAAATTTGTCCAGAAATACAATAATCTTTCAACTTATGAAGACCAGTAAACCAAGCTTTATATTACTAATGATAAAGATAATAAACTAATGATAAAATTTTATTATAATAAAATTAGTAATTTGGTAAGTACAAAAATAAAATGAATAAAAAAGGAATAAATAAGTAACATACTCAAAATCCTTGGGATGTATAATAAAATGTCTGACCAGCTAAAAAATCATATGTACCAAACAAGATAAATATTGCATCAAGTACAAAACTATTATACATTATTAGCAAGCGAAATGTAACCAATGTCATTAGCCTTAATAGTGATGATATTTAAGTGTGTAAAGACAATGTAAGTATACATTTAGTAGTCATAGAAGTAGTGAGCCTATAATAGTAGTGTTATTAATGGCACTGAAAATAGCATCTTGGCTAATAGCTACAGTAGTGGTTGTACCAGTGGCAGCAGAAGCAAGTAGACTATCAGAATTTGGTATGAGTAGAAAGCACGCTAAAGCTCAGCCTATTTCATTAGCATCAAGCAAACACAAGAAATTATCAGAAAGTACTTGTTTGAAGTAATTAAAATCATATCAGTGATTTTATCAGAATCCCATTTCATAATTAGCTACTTAAGAAGGGTCAACCATTTTAATACAAGAGATGAACTTGATTGCGTTTGTTCAAACATAAACTACAACTAGTAATAATAATTTGAAATGCAGGGATTTTTGATGGAACAGATTTCAAGAAATGATAAGGGCAACCTGAAAGTGAATTATTTTAAGAGACTGTTTAATATTTGAAACAAAAACAAAATGGCCACATGGTCAAATGGTAAGAGGTTTAGTGTTCAAGCCATGGACTCTGGGTTCAAATCACTCTGTGGTCAATTTGTGAAGTAGGTGACTTCTTGATAACATCAGCCTAGAGCGCCAACCCCAGCCTGCAGCATATGAATTAACCAAAAATCATACCACAGGTTGACCCAAGTGAAATTGGGTAGACAAAACTTTGGAAGTTGTTTATAATTGTGTCAATATGAAGTCACAAGTTTTTACCATATGGACAGATAGAAGCTCTTTAGCATTGGATGTCAACCACATGGTGTTTTGATAAAAACACCCATCTCCTATCAGCCCGGCCAGTATGTATAGGCCTCAAAAACCCATAATGACTGAATTTCATAAGAAAATTCAGTCACATGAGTTCACAATCTGCCACAGGCAGAAATAGTTCAACAGGATGATAAAAGCCAAGATTTTGAAAACTGTTTTTCAATGCAAGAAGACCTCTTACTTGAAAGATCGATGCAACACACTCTCCTTCCATTTGGTCCTATGCCTAAACAAATATGTACAATTACTTATAAATATGATGGACTCTCCCTTCGAGTTCAATGTATGAAATTCTGACGACCATGAACTAATTATCTGCATGCCTATGATGGGCATGACTTTTGAGACCAGCTCAAGAATTGCACAAAAGACCACAAACAGTAGAGGAGAATGTATTGTATCCAAGTGCAGCAGGAACACTGTTAGATGTCTTATTTTTCTTTCTTGTTTCATGTAGTTGACTGATGCTTACTTCTCAGTGCAGTTATATCAATGTTGTACTTCTTTAGCTCCAATGCAACCAGAGCTGTTTTTCTTTCTGGTGCTGAGTTGTTGCACTGGAGAGTTCGTACATTCCAAGTGCCAAGATGACATTGATGTTGTTTCGTAGAGTTTTTCGCAGTAGCCGGATATGTGTGGAACTAATTAGATGTAGTTGTCAGAAAACCAACAGAATGATTTGTTTCAAGTGATGAAGGCTTGTGTCGGACCATCCTCACTTTTTGGATCTGTCAGTAAAAAATTACGGTGCAAAAGACTTGTCACGGAAACTCTGAACGACAGTACTCATGTGTTATTATCGCTGAGTTTAACCTCTCTTATAGATGTATATATAATACAAAACTGTTCAGATATGAAAAACTTCACTTAAAAGCACAATTTTAGGCTTGTCTGGTCAACTGGTTCTTTGCAGTTCAGTTGGATAGAGCATACTGGGTACTGCCAGAATGCATAAATTTTTCTTTAGTAAGATTTCTCCAACATTCAAGCCAGCAACCAAAAATAAATAAATATGCTGTTTAATAAATAAATGGAGCATCTACCCAAATATTAGTATCCACTAAAAAATGTTTAATGTTTAATATATATATATATATATATATATATATATATATATATATATATATATATATAATTACTTTAAGAAAACTTAATTCTGAATGGTTGTCATACAGAGAGAAATTTTTAAATATGATGTGATAAGAAAACACACCAAATACTTTGATTATTGTTTCTTTACATGAATAATAAAATAAGTTAATTATAGATGAATTGTCTGAAAATTAAAACTGTTTTCTGAAAGTAAATATTTAACAGAATGATATTTTGAATGTCAATAGCAGACTTTATACATGAAGTAAAACTGAGACGGAATTGAAGAAACAGGTACTCAGGTGGATTATTCTTCCTATTCCATTTTAAGAGGCAAAATAGACAACTAAAGTAAATGATAATCTCTGGATGTGAGTCTAATATAAAAAACATCCTGTGATATTTCATTTAGTGGAAAGAAAATTTATTGAAAATATTTATGATCAATGGCTGTCATGAATTATGTAATCTCAAGATTGATCATTGCAAAGAGACATTTTTCTGTTTGTTTTTTTTCTTTTCAGATAAATCTGAGATAATATATATCCCCAAAATGAGCAGTGGGACAGGATTTCAAAAAAAAATCTGAAACATCAGTTATGTATGAAATCACTGAGCAGAGCTCAAAATACATTATTTGACACACCAAATTGATCACTCAAGTTTCATTTACATGATCTTTCTCTTGGTTTAAAAGAACTTCATAAATAAAACCTTTCTGGATGTCTTAACTGAATTAGGAGCAAATATATAAGCTGAATTTCTATGACAGCAATAAGCAGGTTGGTGAGTTACAATAGCAAAACCTAATAATGATATACAGCAGATCAATAAGTGAGGTCGTATAAAATGAAGCAATGACAATTGTGGATGTGCAGGTTGTGTAACAATTATCAGTGCGGAAAGTGTAATTGGTGATCTGAGTTCAATCCTGGCCTATGGGAATCACTTTCACATTAATACTCCTGAGAAAAGCATGAATCCAATTCTTCTCCCTCCAGCTATGAGTTAAATAACAGGGTAGACTGTGCTCTCTAGCCTTGAGTGATAGCCAGTTTGAGATAAAGAAAACTTTGGATTTCAAACTGTGGAGAAGGCAAGTAGAAACCATTCCACTATCTTTACCAAGAAGACATGGTAATTCACAGATAATAAAGAAAAGGAAGCTGTGGAGAGTCATCGTCTACTGCATGAAGCATTTAAAAAAGAATGATAATTATAGCTTTAGTAGCATTCTTAGTGGCCCTATTAGCTATAAGTAGTTTTGGTTTATTCCTCAAAATTTAGTCAGTCAGACAAATGCTACCAGTAGATTAAAAACACAGAACAGCTGACTTGCTAAGGAATAAAGAAATAAATAGAAAAAAAAACTTACTTAGGGTAGGTGAGGGATAATCCTAGGTATTCAAATTTATGACTCTGCAAGGATTCATTAAGTGAAGTGATTTAACTAAGAATTGTTCTTTTTTTTTCATCTTTAAAACGTGAAGATTAAAGCAATAGACACTGAACCGTGTGTTAAGATATAAAGAAAACATCGATAGAGACAGATAAAGACAGAACATTGAGAGCCTCTCAGCAACCGAATAGGATACGATATAGTGAGATCACTTAAGTGAAATAACCTCTGCACACTGACAGCTTAGTTATCAATTATGTATGGACTAGCCTCAAGGAATGTTGCGTGTGTGCGTACATGTATATGTGTGGAATATGAATTGTGGTTCAGATCATTTGTGTAGACGCATGCAATGGACTAAAGTTTGTGCTTTCTATTTATACATACAATAAGATATAAAATAAATTAGGAATCACTGTGTAGGTGTGTTTGTGTGAGAAGAGTATTCTGATTGAACATGTTTAGAAATGGCGCGTATGTATATGCGACTGAGAGATAAATGGGGACTAGGATCTTCTATGTTCATACATATGTTGATATGTATTATGTTTGTGAATATTTATCTATATAGAAATGTGTGTGTGTGTGGGGGCAGAGTGTACACATGTACACTTAAAAATAGATTTTACTTTTGATATCAACTGCAGCATGGTAAGAATGTATTACTGTATAAACACACACATATATATATATATATATATATATATATATATATATATATATATATATATATATATATATATATATATATATATATATACACACACACACACACACATATATATATATATACATAGAAGAATTTATATATAAGGATATGTGTTTAAGCATGAATTTAGATAGGGCTATATTTATGTATATATACTTATACAGTGTTTGCATAGTAAGCTTACACACACTTATATATATTTCTAGGTACAGCATCACAAAATAAAATTGGGGGGTGTCTAAATCAGATATTAAAAATGGGGGAGTGTCTAAGCCAGATGCTAAATTTTAAGATTTCTCTATTATATATTTTTTATCTGATCCTTTCATAAAATTAATATTTTGTAGGTCTATTATCTGATTGTAAACATGTTTATTTTGTTTTGATTTGGTACCACAAAATAAAAATCAAAAGTGGCAAGGTGGGCTCTAAATCAGATATTAAAAGGGAGTGTTTCTAAGTCAGATGTTAAATTTTATAAAGATTCTTGATTCTATAATTTTTATCCGATCCTCTCATAAAATTAATATTTTTTTAGGTCTGTTATTCAACAGTAATCATGAGTTTTGTTTTGATTTTTAAATACTAGTCATATGTTCTTATTTTCTGAAATAAGACTTATAGACCTTTTACACATATATGACTTATTGAAGGTAATGTTTTTGAAAGTAATGTTTTTTTAAATTTTTTGATTATTTATATCGGAAATTAAAGGCAAATTAATGATTTTTGACAACTGACACAGTTAAGTTCCATCACACTGATTGAGTTCAATAAATTTAATCTTCTACTTAGACTTTGGTTCCAGAAAAAAATGAAGGAGCTTAAGCCACTTCCCAACCCTTGATTTTGGTAAGTATGTCAGGCTGAAAACTTTTCAGCACCTCTTATATATAGATGGATGGTAATGACAACCTTTCTCTTGTATATGAACATGTGCAACATGATTAATCCTACATTTGCCATGATAAAGTCCCTCAGAGAATGAAACACGTTTGCTAATAATATTTTTTCCTATTGTCTCTTTTTATTCATATAGATAGATATAAATAAGTAAATATTTACATATTTTAGTATATTGTTATGTTTTAGCCATTTCATGTTTTATTGATATATGAAAATAAATACTTATCAGAACATAAAGATTTATTAGATTGTAGCATCTCTGTGTAATCGGAATAAAATCCAGTTCCTTCTGCACAGATGTAAACAAACAATGTCATGAGTTCCATAAACTATTTATATCATAAGGACGCCAGGGGTACTGCAGTCATAGCAACAGGGGTGTACCTAGAACATGA